>QJPP01007208.1:0-242894 GCA_003996215.1 Jaltomata sinuosa | reverse complement strand
GGAGTTATTTGGAAAGAGATAAATTATCCTATTTTCCTATGAGAGCTCTCTATCTTCGATACTCGATCCGGATCTCGGACGTACCTGCAAAACATAAATGAAACCCTTTAAGAATTGGGACGAAATATTTTAAAGTAGAGTAGGGGAAGAATATTCGGCTTATGGTGTCGTGATAGCCGAAAGATTTCTCCAATTATGTCCATGATCTTGACTTGACATCCTCCTGTCTTGATTCCTGTTTCCCTGTGCTCAAAGAAAAATTCTTAGTTTTGGGAGGGGTGTTGATTTGTGTCGGCTTGCGGACCCTGGCCTTGCCACTAGACTTCTACAAAATCTCATCAGCCCCTCGTGATTTCCTATCCCAGAGACTCGGTATGGTGGATCCCTTCAAAACCTCCTTGGTTGCTCGCGACTTCCTATTTCGAAGGCTTGGTAGGTGGAAAGGCAGTAAAATATTTTGAAAAATATGTATATATATTTTTAGAAAATAAGTATATTTTGTGTATACTAGGCGCATATATATAGTGATTATTCATCGTTCCTTAGATTATGACATGTTCCGAAATCCAATCGAGTTTTCCCATTTGTTGAGGACGTCCAAATGTACTCTTCTCATGGCTCCAGCTTCTGGTGACGCTTTTCTATTTCTCTGTAGATGTTGTGATCACTCTGAAGGTATAAATAAGAGGGGGGGAGGTTTATCCTAAGGGTATGACCGAACCTTTTAGGTTGCCTACGTATCCCCGAATGGGAATCAGGTCTGTACGTAGTTCGGGGGTATCAAAGAAAGATGAAAAATATGTAATGCATTGACCGAGCCTGACTCAGGCTGCCTACGTATCCAAACGGAATCAGGTCAGAACGTAGTTCAAATACATTGGGAAGAATAAAGACATGTGATGCAATGACCGAGCCTGACTCAGGCTGCCTACGTATCCAAAATGGAATCAGGTCAGAACGTAGTTCAAATACATTAGGAAATGGAAAATATGAAGGGACCGAATCCGATGAGGATTGCCTACGTATCCCACCGAGGGAAGCCAGGTCAATCGTAGTTCCAAATACATAAAAGATGATGTTTTTGGTTTTTCTAAGGGAAACCGGACCCGATATGGGTTGCCTACGTATCCCGCCGTGGGAAGTCAGGCTAATACGTAGTTCTGTTACATTAGAGAAAAATGCAAAAGTACAAGGAAACAACGACTAGTCCCTCTGTCTTCAAATGTAGTACTTCTTGATAGCGTCTGAATTGATCGGCTTTGTGCTCACGACGCCGTCCATTTCTGCGAGGATTACTGCCCCGCCTGAGAGCACTCGGTGAACCATGTAAGGGCCTTGCCAGTTTGGCGCTACAGGCGGGCAAGAAGGATCAGTCGGCAGTTTGTGTGAGACGATATCGGTGCTTAATCCTGGCATGTCATCGTAGGACCGAGCAAACACATCAACATATTGCTTGATCAATTCAATCAATTCCCGCTTTCTTTCATCTTCCAAATGTATGCTGACTCGTACTTCTCTCACTATTTCTTTATTTCCCAAGTTGACAACCTCGGTTTCATCCATGTTGGGCCTTTTCTGGCTTTCAAGTTGTTCGATCTTCCGAAGTAGATTTTCAGGCATCATGCTTTCATCGTATTCTTCATAGTCCTGCTCATGACTCGTACTTTGCTCAATGGATTCGTTACATGTCATAACCGTTGTACGATGATTTTTACTAATATTAGCGCTGAAATGTATGAAAGGTAAGTGAAAATAAATAGTTATTTTAAACAATCGAAAGATAGATTTTAAGAAAAATGAAGACTTTTTATTAAAAAGCAATCTAGCTTGTCAGAAGAGGCAAGTAGCAAAAAGGGCTTAGGCATGATTCAAGCCTCAATTGATCATGCAAAAACATTTTGAAATAAAACTACATTTCCACACTACCGGGACTCCTGTCGAAACAGGGATGGGCTGATGGTCCAGTTCTGCAAGACTTCTCCAGGCTTGGCATCACGGATGGTCAATTTCTTGATATCTTCCTCCAGTCCATCGTCGGTCATGGCCACGAATAGATTTCCTATTCCCTCAATGACGTCTTCATCAACTGCTTCATCTGGGATTAGGACTTGTCCTGGCACGAACGCTACTGCCCCAAACTTTGTACTGTGGACTCCTCCTGCAGCAGGCTTATATCCCAGCCCGGCGGTACCTTTCTGCTGTTTTAGCTGGATTGGTTCAATTATGCCGTCAGCCTTAGGTCCGAGCCCTGTCTTTGGTTGATACCCATATTTCAACATTTCTGACGCAACCATCTTCGCTGCTCTCGACATCTCCATCTTTACAGGCTCTATTTTCTCATCAATTCTTATAGCTTGCATGATCTCCAGAGCATGAAAAACGGCTCCATCCAGTTCTTCGGTGACTGGAACAGAATTCACGGAATAGATGGGGTGACTGAGCTCTCCGTGAATGGTAACTTCGGTGCGACCCCACTCGAACTTCACACACTGATGAAGCGTGGAGGGAACTGCTCTTGCCATATGGACCCATGGCCTTCCTAGTAACAAGTTGTAGTTGGACGACACATCCATCACTTGAAATAAGATGGGGAATTCAGCTGGACCTACTTGCAAAGTGAGATAGATTTCTCCAATGACGCTTCTCTGCGCGCCGTCAAAAGCTCTCACCTTCACACGACTTTCCCTTATCTCTCCCATATTCATACCTAAATCTCTCAATGTGGTGAAAGGACAGATGTTGCATCCAGAACCGCCGTCGATCAAAACTCTAGTTACGATCTTATCACAGCACTTGACCGCGATGTGAAGTGCTTTGTTGTGGCCAACCCCTTCTGCTGGTAGTTCATCATCATGGAAAGAGATTTTGTTCACTTCCACCATTTTTCCAATTGTTGCAGCCAATGTATCACTTGTAGTTTCTTTTGGTATGCTAACTCCGCTCAAAACTTGTACCAAAGCGTTCCTATGGGCTTCAGAACTCATTAGCAAGGACATAATGGAAATATGGGCTGGTGTCTTCATTAGTTGTTCCTCGATTGAGTAATCTTTAGACTGCATCTTCTTCCAAAATTCTGTGGCTTCTGCATCAGTAACATTCTTCTTTGGATTTTGTTCTTTCCCGGGAACCCCTCGATTCAGATCCTCCGGGATATAACACCTTCCCGACCTGGTCATTCCGTGAGCCACAGCAGCGTCTATCATTTTGCCTTTGGCTCCCGTCCAATAGTCCCACGGGACTGCTTTAGTGTCATAGTCGGGTTTTCCAGTAGCTATAGTGGTTACCACAACCCTCGGCAGGTAGGTTTGAATAGTCAACGGTTCTCTCAACTGCACTGTGATAAAAGGTTGCGCTGGAGATGTGGCGGCAACTTCTTCTGTGCCCCAGATAGGTACGATATTCCCTTCCAGGTCATACACTTCTTCTAGGGTAATCATGTTGACTCCTTGATTCTCATGATCTGGTAGAGGATTGTTGTTCACATTTGGAGGAGTATCGGTGCATTTGATTACTCCCTTCCTGATAAGAGACTCGATCTGGTTCTTCAACCCAAAACACTCCTCCGTGTCATGTCCTTGGATTCCCGAGTGGTATGCACATCGCTTATTTCCATTGAAGCCTCGTGGTATCGGATCAGGGATTCTTCCCTCAATCGGCTGCAACAAACCTGCTACCTTCAACCTTTCAAACAATTGAGCCAAAGGCTCGGCAATAGGAGTGTAGGTGCGGGTATTTCTGGCTTCAAGATTAGGACGTGGTCTTGGTGCATATGTTGGTCTATTTTGGTGAACCGGAGCTTGGACAGGGGCATACGGCTTTGGTGGATTTTGGTATGCTGGCGCTCGAGGTGGGTTATACTGTGGCTGGGTACTATATACTGGAACATGTGCGAGAATTTGGGAGTTGTTAGGGTATCGGTGGGATGGTCCTCCGTGCTGGTAGTAAGGTGTGACGGCTGAGACGTCTTCCTTCTTCTTCTTGATACTACCAATGGAACCCGACTGTATGGCCTTGCTTGCGGCTTGCAGTGCGACCATAGACTGAATTTTTCCAGACTTGATACCTTCCTCAATAAAGTCTCCCATCTTGACCAAGTCAGCGAACTTCTGGCCCATCATTGACATCATTTTGTCGAAGTAGACGCCTTCCTGAGCTCGGATAAAGTACTTAGAGAGTTCATTTTCGTCAAGTGGGGGCTGGATCCGAGCAGCCTCAGTCCTCCATCTCCATGAATATTCTTGAAATGATTCAGATGGCTTCTTTTGTATGTTAGCAAGTGAGAATCTGTCCGGAGTGATTTCGGTATTAAACCTGAAGCGACTCATGAAATCTTCGGCCATTTCTTGCCAATCACGCCATTTGCGAGGGTCTTGGCGAGTGTACCAAGTTAGAGCTTCTCCTGACAGACTTCGAATGAATAGTTTCATCCTCAATTTCTCGTTCCTTCCTACGCCGACCAGCTTGTCGCAATAGGCTCTTAGGTGTGCGTGGGGATCGCCCTTTCCATCAAATACATCAAATTTTGGTGGTTTGTACCCAACCGGCATATCGATGTCTGGGTGGATGCATAGGTCTTCATAGTCCAGACTTTCGGTTCCCCTGGTGACTTGCATGCTTTTAAAAGCCCTTTTCAAGCTTTCAAGTTGAGCTGCTATCGACCTCTCTTCATTTGACCGGACATCCCTCTCCAATCCTACGTACTGACCGACTTCGTATGGTACTTTGACAGCCGTGGATGTTGCGAAAGTAGGAGCTTCAGTAGCATATACCGGTGGAACAGGCATTTCACAAGTGACATGTGCCTCCGGTATGTGCTGCATTGTTGGGTGAATTGGAACAGTGAAGTTCTGCGTAGGCGAGGAAAGATTAGGTGCAGCCCTAGCAGCGGGCGGACGAGCAAGTAGATCTTGAGCATAAGTGGGAACAGGTGGTGTTTGCTTAGGCGCGTTTGTTAAGTCGGCGGGAGTGACCGGCCGCAACTCGGCACTTGGAAATTGGAATTGAGCGGGGAAGGTAGCAGCTGTAAGCTTAGTCAAATCCCGCACTTGGCGTAGTTCTTCTTTCAAGATCTCAATCTCTTGTGCCATGTTGGCCATTTGTTCGTCGTTTTGAGTGTCCATCGGTTTTCGAGAACTTTCGGCGCCATCTACTGGTACCATCGAGGCGTTGTTAGATTCTTCGCTCATTTTCCCTTTAGATCGGAGGTTGTATTGTGATTCCGCCAGTTTGCAAATCGACACAAATCAACTTTCTTGGGGGTTTGATAATAAACATAAAGAAAAGAAAAGAAAGAAAAAGGAAACTATGTTAGTTTGGGAAATGTTGGAATATATGACAAATATATACGCCAAGTTGGCGATATTCACACAAAATGCGTCCTAATATGGAGCCTCGTTTTGCCAGAGGTAGGCCTACGCTGCATACAATTTGATAATAAATGATCCATTTTGAACACATTTAGGATTTGAGATAAACATGACTTTTCATTAAGCAGAATGTGGCTTTGAAAGCTTACAATAGATAGGCTGATGGGAGCCTGAAATGAAAGACATGGGATGGCCACTAGGGCGTACAAAGGGATGGGCCATGAGGCACCTTTAGGGAATATGAAAGGGTACAATGGGAAAGGATAACCTAGGGCCATGTAGGACCGTCATCACTATCATCATATATGTCCAAATAAGGCCCTGGGTGGTATTCTCCGAGATCCCATTCTCTCAACTGCCATTCCTGATAATCCGGATCATCTTCTTCCAGGAACACTAAAGATCTATACTCAGATTGATCTTCAAGTTCTTCCTCTAGATTTTCTCTTATATCATTTTGACTGTCCGAGGTTATCTCATCTTTAACTGAGCCCGGAATAATCTGTTCACGCATGAAGGCGGTGAGATACATGTGAGGTATTATTTCCCTGGAGACTTGAGTCACCATGTCGTAGTCGATAAAACCAGGGATCCTTTCCCAGCTTGGTCGCATTATGGGACCTCCCTCTACCTTCCACGCATAATATTCCAAGGTGCACCAATTTGTTTGTCCGATATCTGCGGATATTATATTCATCCATGATTCCTGCAGTCTTCTAATCCTGGCCGAAGGTATTTCTCTTCCGTAAGCGACCTCCGCAGGTTCTATGTGAGACCACAAAGGAACCTCCTGATTGATGCCAAATTGGCGCAGAACTCTAAGTGGAGAGTATGGTTGGATCCCTTCTAACCCGATCAACTCAATAAAATAGCTGGTATATCTCCTCAATAATGCTCTTCCAGTGATCCAAGGGAGCTTTCATTGGATGGCATCTCCTGTGAGATGCGTTAGGTAGGCCCGCCATCCTTCTCGTCCTGTCGGTGCATTCCAAAATTTTAACCTACGCTCGTGGCTTTGCATCTTATCGCAGACTCCTTCCAAGTTATCGTTGGCTTGTTCTTTTTGGAAGAAATGCTCTACGGCCCAAATTTGTAGTAGCAAATTGCATCCGCCAAAGCAATCATATCCTCTTGAGCAGGAGGACAAAGCTCTGAATAATTCTGCCAAAAGCATTGGTACTAATGTTAACCTTTTGGAGCTATTGAACAAGGCAAGGACTACTGGCATCAAATTTATATTGATGCGGCCTATCTTCTTAGGAAAGACCATGATCCCTAAGAAAGCGAGTGCAAAAGCCACAGGTCGGATTCTTTCCCATTTTGCTCTGCTACAAGCAAATTCCTGTCGATAACCATCATAGCTTTCTTGACGTCCAAACCTCTGAAAGAGATAGTTCAAACCTACACATCTATTTTCTACATTCCTAAGGGCCGGGCAGACTTTTAGACCCAAAGCGTGTAGAAACTTTCTTCCAGACATGGTTGAGGGCAATACTGGTTCTCTTCCTTCGAGCGCCAGATCTGTTAGGCTACTGACCTCTTCCAAGGTAGGCGTGATTTCAAAGTCAGAGAACTGAAATGTCGCGGTGGTTGGGTTCCAAAATTCAATCAGCGACTTTGTTATCATCTCATTGGCTTGGATATCCAACAGCTCAGTGAGAGATCCCAGGTGTTTGGAAATCTCGTGTCCATATAGAGTCCTGATGTTGTTCCACCAGCGTTGTAGGTTATGGGGAGCTGAGAAAATCATTTGGATGTTGGGTAAGTTTTGGTTGATATTCATCTGAAAGAAAAGGTAAAGGGTATGATAAGTTTGTTTATCCCAAATCCATCATGTGTTTTAGTTTGGATCATTTACATCAATCACACACAAAGTATATGTCGTTGGGTTTTATGAAAAACCCGTTGACAATAAGGGTGGTTCCCTAAATGCAGTGTCAATCCCCGGGATCGTCCTGCCTAAGGCTATGCAACATGACTTATTTCTAGAATAAGAGTATTTTCCTAGATTTAAGAGTGGACTGAATAACTGCGAGACGGCACACTAACCTAAATGCACCGACCCTGAAACTAAGGAATCCAAAAGAAGGTTTGGGAGGGCATAAAACCCTCCGCGTGTACCACAGTGTGTGAAATGTGTACGGCCAAAGACTCGATAGAAGAATGCAAGTGAGAAAGCAGTAACAAGTAGTGTTTATCAAACAAATAAGGAACACAAGTTTGGATTTGACTTGCGTCCTTTCAAACAAATATAAACATAAATAAAGCAAATAATGTACTGCAAATAAACAAATACCCAAATAATATTCATAAACTAAGCATGCTAAGGTAAAAACATAAGTTATCCCCAGCAGAGTCGCCATGCTGTCGCGCCCTATTTCGGACTGGCCAAAATATGCTTGCAACATCCGGCTCTTTCTGCCTTTGTTTTGGAAAAGGGTTTAGAGTCGCCACCTAAATTTTAGGAAACTTAGGAAACCATTTTGTATGTAAAACTCTGTTTTTAGTCTGCGAAAACGTTTGAGATTCTGAGTAAGTGTTTTGGTTACTCGAAGGGAAGGTGTTAGGCACCCTTCAGAGCCTATCCGAAGATAGTCCTTAAACTCAGTTTAGAAAAAAATATTTGGAAAAGTTATTTGCTCATTATTTGCTAAAAAGGTGATAAAAACATGTTTTATTAATTTAAAGAAAACTCAAAGTATATGACATATGCTACTACAATAGGCAAAAAATATAAAATATGCTTATGGTAAAAAGATGAAACATATGTACGTACATGCCAAAATATATGAAAGTTTAATAGCAATGCCTTTATCGTAATTATAATTAAAGTATGTAGAACTTTATGATTTATAAGAATATATATTTAAAAGCTATGTAAACAAAAATGAAAGTATTTATTTATACAAATACTTTTTGTAAAGTAAAAAATATGTAGTTCTTAAAGTTGAGAAAGTTTATGACATGTTTATTAAAAAGAAAGTAAAGATGACGTATGTATATTTAAAATATAGGAAATCATGTGAAAAGTTTATTATTTTAAAAGATTTGGATAAGTAAAAGTATGTAAGAAATATATTGGTAATAGAGAAAAAATATTAGAGAAAATCATATTTTTTGTTTTGTAAATATATTTCATGTAAAAGAGCAATTTTTGAAAACTTGAGTAGAGAACGAGAATTATTTGTTTTCAAGTAAAGGAGACTTTTATTTGTAATGTAAAAATGAACATGCATTGAATATGAAAGAAAGTATTATGTACGTAAATGTAATTGTGATAAAATAATATATGTTTAATTTAAGTAGGAAGGATGAGTAAGTAAAAATATAAGTATATATACCTTGTAGTAGATAGCATATGACATATATATACCTTGTATTTTGAGGCCTTAAAAATCTGAAAATCTCGAAATATATATATATATATAGAATATAGCAATATAGTTGTAAAATATTGGGGTTAGAATAAGAGAATACATAAGTTATCAATATATATAAAGAAGGTTTGCCTAAGTTAGATAAAAGCATTCTATAATCTAAGGCCTAAGAATGACCGAATATTTGTTTGAAATAAGTTGAATCGCTAATTAATGTTTTTGAAAATCTACCGCGAGTTAACAAGTTTTTCTTGAAACAAAGCCTAAATTAATTAATCCTAAAATCTGCACTATTCACCATTTATCACTACTATTTTTTTTTTTTGAAAGTGTTTGAACACTAATTTTAAAGTATTTTATGGGGAAACCCAAAAACATTTGCCTAATTTAAAAAGGGGGGAGGAAATTCTCTTTCACAATTTCAAACTAAATACACCATTCAAACAAAATGGTAAGCCGAAGAATAAACGTCAATCGAAGTCACAAAAATGCCTACCCAAACAATACAAGGTTAGTCAAACAAATTCAAGTAATAAGAAAGCATATAGAAAATAAAGGACTAAGTATGTTAAGTTCCTTTGGAGGAACTAGTCTCCTAATGAGTGACTCCGAACACCGCGATAGTTCCTAATAGTTGTTCGACCCAAAACATATTTGGGCCGAGATTGAGTTTCAAATGAGAACTCCAACTCTCCGGGGTGTACATGAAACAAAGAAAGGTGATAAGGATTAGTAACTTGCATAACAAAGTTTACAAAAATATAGAAATATGCCAAACTTAATAATAAAGTGACAAGGAAAACAAACATGTTATTCGGTAAATACACAAGCATATATGAAAGACGACATGTAACCATATTTTGCTTCATTTTTTAAGCAAAACGATCAAATTTATTTGACTAGAGCACAAACGAACTAACATGAGATGATATCCGAAAAGAACTTAGGCAAAACGAACATCTTCAACACTAGTCCATTATGGAAAAACAAAGTACACAACAAATAGCAATATAAAACTTTATTATTATTATTTCAATTAAAGAAAGTAGTTATGAAACAAATCACTTCAAAAAGATAACACTAATAACCGGGAGATTAAAGGGGAACCAAACTACTACGTTGGCTTATAATGAATTCCTTAAGCTAGTATTTCCGAAATTGATCCCGAGTTAAAACCAAAATAATGAAAATACGGGCAGCCCTCTTCTTCTAACGATGCACACTAATTCAACCACTTTTACTAGGATTAAGGCGCAAACAAGACCACAATATTAACAAAACGCTAAAAATATATAATCATAATATGTACATTCCTATCCTAAACATCATTTCCGGGACTAATGAAACGACTAAACTTATTGAAAACTTTTAACTTAAGAATTTAAACTTCAAGAAACTCAAACATAGCATACATATGCCCCTTCCGATTCAAACGAAATCAGCCCCTAGTTGTGATTAAAACAAGACGGGATGATTACATACTCTTTCAACTCAATCCGTAAAAGAAAGCAACAAGAAAACTCAACTTTTATGAAGAGTAAACATTGATCCTAACCTCTAGTTATGCAACAAAGGTAGCCATGATTAACCATCTACGGCCATGTTCGAATGTTCAAATCAACCTTATTACGATCTCATGAGAAACGGCCAGCCAACCTTAACATCTTAAATTGGTTTATTCAAGCTAAATCACAAGTTGTAAACACTGTACAAACGCATAATTCCAATCCAATGACACCAATGACCAAAGAAACTGATTTGCTGAGTAATCAGACTCAACATAACCCGAACAAAACCAACTTTAAAAATTCACATTCACAAACAGATGATCAAACAGCCAACCCCATTCAAAATATCAAACCAAGTCTTGAATTGTAAACACTTCATAATCACATAAGCTAAACCAAACGGCCAGAAACTGATTTTCGTTTCACATTTTAACGCCTAAAATCAGCCAAACATGAACAAACCAAACTCACACGAATCAATGGATCACAAAACTAAACATAAAGTAATTAGACGGGATAGGATTTACCTTGTGTTAGGCAGCGATTGAGGCCGTCAAGTGTCGAGTTCCAAACTAGCTCTTCCGACTCCGACTCCGGTTATCTGAATAGCAAACGAGACAAAGGAGCAAGACGAGCAGCGAGTATCAGCCAAAAATCAGAGAACAATTTGGTGAGCTGTTTGTGATAATTTTCTGATGATTAACTGATTTTTGGTCCGTGTCTCTCTGTGTGTGTCGGTGTGTATATTTCTTTGTGTGTCTGTGTTTGTGTATGTTCTGCCCCTTTCAATGGAAACCCAAGGGTCCTTTTATAGCCAAAGTTGAAGGCTCAAACGGCTCTTTCCAAGAATTCAAAATTTGAATTCTTGGAAAGCCAAGTTGCAAAAGGAAAATGATGAAATCTGAAGAAAAGATGAGATGAGATGCCTACCTTTTCAGGCGGATTTGAAAGATGATGGTGATGGGTCGGCGGTGTGGGGCTCGGACGGTCGGGCAACAGCTGGGTTTCCTCTTTTCCGAGGTCTGCAACCGGCGGTGGCGACCTTTTCGAGGCTACAAAAAGCCTCCGAAAAGGGGAAGGGACAATGTGAGGTGATGGAGAGGGTGTTGACGCCGTTTGCCCGCAAAATCCGGCGGGTCTTGGGGGTGAGGGCGACGTTGAGGTGAGGTTTTTGGGGGTGGGGGTGGTCTGTCGGCAGTTGGGGGTGAGAGTGGACGAAGTGGGGGTTTTGGGGGTGTCGGCTTGGGGTTGAGAATGGAAGGGATTAGGGGTTTGTTTGGTTTGAATGAAAGTGGGGAAGAGAAAAGAATTAGGGTGTGGGTTTAGTGGGGAGTTTGGGCCGGGTCAGGGGCGGTTTGGGCTGGGTCGGGTGGTTGGGTAGTGGGTTAGGAGGAAATGGGCTGAAACAAATAATTGTTTGGCCCAAAATTTGGGTAAATGGATTAATTTGGTAGAAAAAAATGTGATTTTCCCTAGTAGTTTTTCCATTTAATCAATTTAACGATGCTTCTTTTATCCTAATTAATTTTCCAATACGTACATAGTTGATTAAGAAATAATTTTGATACGCGTAATCGCAATCCTCAATTGATAGAACAATATTTAGGAAATGTTATAGCGATACGATACAATTTCATTTAGAATAAAAGTTACTATACCAATAACTTGTTAAAAAGAAAGAATTATAAAGTATTTTTGGTGATTTTATAAGATACAATATTTTTAGTAATTATTATTATAGAAAGTAAAGGAAATCATTTTAAAAATGATTATTGGTGCCAAAATTTATAAAAAATTAATATAAAAATAAGAAAATCATTTTGGAAAAGTCCTCGGGATTAAGAAGCATATAAAAATTAATTATGGGAAAAAGGAGGGCCAAAATTGGGTGTCAACAATAAGGTTGAAAGATATTGAGGGAAAGTGATTCTGAAGAGAATGATAAGGTTGAAATTGCACAAAAGAATGTCCCTGATGCAGTATTTGGAGGTTTAATCTATAAGAAGGAAGAAGGTGATGAAGCAGAGGACGACTCTACTGCCAAGAATAAAGATAATGATGGCCCTCTTGGCGCATTAGAAAGAATAAAAGAAGGAAACAAGTCTCTTAGAGGAGATTGTATTTTTCTGCTGCACTAGTTGGTTTGAAATTTTTGACCTAATTCCTAATACTGTAAATCGAAGTTAATTTTTTGTATACATAACTTAAATTTCCCATAAGAGGAGGCGTAGATCATTCGTTATTTTGAAGTACACTTTTGTTTATTCCTCTACCCTGAAAAATAGTTGGACAATTATAGTATTTCACGACAAAAAATGTGTTTTCCTCTTCTTCTTAAAGTGCACTTTTGCTTTTTCAAATGTGTTATCCCCTTCTTCTTGTCATAATTTCAGAATGAAATGGGAGATTATTTTATTTCTCATTTAATTATATAAATATTAATTAATTTAGAGAATAATTTATACTAATATAATCAAATTAATTATTCTATATAAAAAATGTGATAGCTAATTTCACGGGATATTCAGTATCTATCCTATGTTGGTAACAAGAAACATTTAGACATTATTATTTAATTTAAATTCAGCGTTAAAGAAAAAGCTGAAAAAGAAAAAGAAGACCGGAGCCTTGGCCGTCTTCCTCAACTGTAGATTCAGTAGGGTTTTCCTCTTCTGCCAAAACCCAATACTCCCCACAATTTTCCGGCGATTTTCGTCGGCGCCGGTAGGTTTTCTTTTCAACTCTCTCTCTCTATAAACATATACATATACTACGAATCGCATTACTAAGCAAAAATCCCAATTCAAAATCACATCTTTCGATATGTCAATCCCGAAGGAGCTCTACCCCAGCCAAGAAGACCTCCCCTACGAGGAAGAGCTTCTCAGAAATCCGTTCAGCCTGAAGCTGTGGTGGCGTTATCTAGTGGCAAGAGCAGATGCGCCATTCAGAAAACGAGCAGTGCTTTACGAACGAGCTTTAAAAGCTCTTCCAGGAAGCTACAAATTATGGTACGCGTATCTCCGGGAACGTCTGGAGTTAGTTCGGAACCTTCCAATCAACCACTCACAGTACCAAACCCTAAACAACACTTTCGAGAGAGCACTTGTTACAATGCACAAAATGCCACGGATTTGGATCATGTACTTGGTGAGTTTAACTGAGCAGAAGCTCGTTACCCGAACCCGACGTACTTTTGATAGAGCATTGTGTGCATTACCTGTTACTCAGCATGATAGGATTTGGGAACCTTATTTAGTGTTTGTTAGTCAAAGGGGAATTCCTATTGAAACGTCACTTAGGGTTTATAGGAGGTACTTGAAGTATGACCCTTCCCATATTGAGGATTTGCTTGAGTTTTTGTTGAATTCCGAGCTGTGGCAGGAGGCCGCGGAGAGGTTAGCTGGTGTATTAAATGATGATCGGTTTTATTCTATTAAAGGGAAGACTAAACATAGGCTTTGGTTGGAATTGTGTGACTTGTTAACACAGCATGCTACTGAAATATCGGGTTTGAATGTGGATGCGATAATTAGAGGTGGGATTAAGAAGTTTACGGATGAGGTTGGGAGGCTTTGGACGTCGTTGGCGGATTATTACATTAGGAGGAAGTTGGTTGAGAAGGCGAGAGATGTATTCGAAGAAGGGATGACAACTGTGGTGACTGTTAGGGATTTTAGTGTTATCTTTGATGCGTACTCCCAGTTTGAGGAGAGCATGCTTGCCTTGAAAATGGAGGAGATGAGTGATAGTGAAGTGGAGGATGAAGGGAGTAACGGTGAGGTTGGAGCAGAGGAAGACGTGGATGAGGAGGATGATAGGTTGAATGTGGCAAAATTGGAGAAGAAGCTTAGAGAGTTTTGGTTAAATGATGATAAGGATGTTGACTTGAGATTAGCAAGGCTAGAACATCTTATGGATAGGAGGCCAGAGCTCGCAAATAGTGTCCTTTTGAGGCAAAATCCTCATAATGTAGAACAGTGGCATAGAAGGGTGAAACTATTCGAAGGGAATCCGACGAAGCAAATATTAACATTCACTGAGGCAGTTAGAACTATTGACCCAATGAAGGCTGTGGGGAAGCCACATACTTTGTGGGTTGCATTTGCAAAACTTTATGAAAACCATAAGGATATTGCAAATGCAAGAGTCATCTTTGATAAGGCAGTGCAGGTGCACTATAAAACTGTTGATCATCTGGCTAGTGTTTGGTGCGAATGGGCTGAGATGGAACTACGGCACAGGAATTTCAAGGGTGCTCTGGAACTGATGAGACGTGCCACTGCTGAACCAACCGTTGAGGTCAAGCGGAGAGGTATTCTGACTTTCCTTTTGTATCTGGCTCTTTTTTCTTTTCATGATTGTTTCTTTATTCTTGTCACTTGTTAAGATTTAGCCCATCAAGCTTAAATAATAGTTCAGCATTAGATCTAATTGAGTCATGGAATACAAAGAAGCACTATATTGGTATTACTATTCATCAGGAACTAAAATTTTGAATGTGGATCTCGTGTTACTTTTGAAGTAAATCAATCTACAGAAGTAATTCTTCATCCAAAAGAAAAAAATCTACAAAAGTAACAAATAGTGAGAAAAAAGCTTGCATTTGGAAAAAATCCAGACAGCCCATAGAGGATTCTAAGACAGTTTCTCTTGAAACTGAAACTTAGCAAAGTAAAATTTGTCTCTATTTTTGTACCCTTCTGTCTATAAAACAATCATTTGCTTTTAATTATTTTCTTTGAACTCCACGACCAATCTAAGTCTTTAAAAATGCAGCTGAAAAGTCTTAGAAAACGTTTAGTATATCTTGACTGGGGAATCTAGATATCTATAATCATTTTTAGTCAATTGATGCTGTGCCTGTATGGGTATTTGGCTAACTCTTGGGTGCTCTCTTCATATTTTAACATGCAGTTGCTGCTGATGGAAATGAACCAGTGCAAATTAAACTACACAAATCTCTAAGGCTTTGGTTACTGTATGTGGATTTGGAGGAGAGTTTAGGAAGCTTAGAGTCAACTCGTGCGGTCTATGAGCGAATTTTGGATCTGAGAATTGCTACACCACAGATTATAATAAATTATGCAGTACTTCTGGAGGTATGAATTTCATTCTAATCATTACTTATGTATTATCCTACTGTTTTACGGGTCTTAAAAGAATGGGGTAGTTCTTTGCATTTTGCATATCTAATGAATGAACCATTTCATGGTTTGCATCTTCCCCCCTTATTTTCCAGGATTTACCCTCTAACCTAAGTTATTTTGCAAAACTTTAGAAGATTTAGTATCTTATAAATCTAATTCCTTTGAGGGGCAAAATAGGGATTGAATTCCAAAAACGAAAGTGGGGTTGGAAGGAAAAAAAAAGGAATAAGGGGCAATAGTGGGAGAAAGATGGAAGGCAACATGAGTAAGCATAGTAATCTACAGATTGAAAAAGATCTCCAATCAGCATATTTGTTGATTTGAGATTATACTTGGGATACTAATTTGTCACTAAGAAGGATTCTGATAGAACATCTGTGAATAACTGGCTGAGAACATTCATTCATTCATTGTGTAGGTAACATAGAGCATCTGCAATCGAATAGCTATTCTAGATCTTCTCCCCCATTAGAATGCTGAGTTTTCCACTTAGGAGGTTAGATAACAAAGTATATGAGTTTATTAAAGAACTACTAACTACTTGGTTTGTGCACCGGGCTGCCCTAACTACTTGGTTTGTCTCCTAATAGGCAAAATTCCTTTTTAATTTCCTTCCAATCTTACTTTATGACTCGGAAATCTGTACTGTTATTGATTTTCTATGTAGAAGGAGCCTTTTGTATAGCCTGTGACTATCTACTGGATGGCTTCACTATTGCTGCTGGGTGTAGGCTCTCTATTGATTTTCCATCTGTGAATAGTCTCTCCCTTCATTCTGCCTTTTTTGCTGATTATGTAATTACTATTTTAATCCATCAGAAAATGACTCTTTTATGATTTCACAAAGAAATTGAAAGATCAAGGTGTAAATGATATTAAAAGCCAAGAGGAATAAAATGAAGATTAAATAAAACGATGCATACATTAGAGGTCAAAATGCAAAGAACTCTAGGAAAGAATTTTGGATATCTTTGTTCTCTGGTGTCCCCAGACCCCACTTGTGGGATTTCACTGGGTATGTTGTTGTTGTTCTCTGGTGCAATTGGATTTAACCTCATATCTGGTATTCATTTTGTCTAGGATCACAAGTACTTTGAGGATGCATTCAAGGTTTACGAGAGGGGTGTGAAGATCTTCAAGTACCCACATGTAAAGGATATATGGGTTACCTATCTTTCCAAATTTGTGAAGAGATATGGGAAATCAAAGTTGGAACGAGCTAGAGAGTTATTTGAGCATGCCGTAGAAGAGGTATGTATATGACAATATGTTTTATTTGTTCAATCAACAAATCTAACGTTGGTTTTCTATGATATAATTCTGAACTGTAAAATCAATTTTGGTCATCAAAAAAAATCAATTCTTCTTTGCTCCAAGAAGGTAAGTTCATCGATGGTCATTTTTGGATTTCAATGATGCCTTGTTTTAATTGGCATGTTAGGTTCTCAACGGACGTTCCAAAATCTCATGAGTTTTTCCTTGTTTTGCTCCATCTCCCATAATGAATATGTGGAGATGTTGCCATCGCTTTGATATTGGGACATTTGCTTCTCATTAGCAATATCATATCCTTATGCGTGTAGAACATATATACACCAGCCACTTTTTTGACCGTCTGTACAGATCTGATATTCTTTAGAACTCTTTGGACTTGTGCACCCACTGTACTGCAGGAACATCCCCCTTTTCAGGGTGCAATTTAGTGTCAATCATTCAACTAACCCCAACACTTCCTCTAGTGTAACTTAATATTGCAAGTAAAAAAGAAAATTGGCGGATCTACGATAGCAACAAGTTTAAACTGATGGGAGAAATCATTGGTTACCTATATGTTTGTTTCTGTTTAAAAACTGTCTGGAAATCCATCTCCCTTCAGCCACCGTTTATCTTATTTTTCAATTACTTTCCAAATTATCCTTTTGGTATTCCATCATCCTCTACTTTTTATATGATAGTATATCTACCTGGACAAGGGCGTCAAAAGTGTAGACAGCTCATTCAATTACTTGTTATGCACTGTGCAGAGCATCTTGATTTTTCTTCCTTAGGTTTAGTTTGAGGTCTTTTCATGTCTACCTGTGTGCATCTTATGTTTATTTTGGATGCACAATAAATATACAGACAGCTTCACCTACGTTGCCTATAATTTGCCGATATCTTATAAGCCTGTTGTTTTGGTCTAGAGTCCTATAATGGCCATCTCTTGGATGATTGTTGCACTTCCAAATTATGGGAGAAATTTTGTTTAGTGCTGTTAGTAGAGGCTCTTATTTAATGTCTAACTGCCTCTTGTCTGCATAGTTGCATCTTAAAGCATGTTCCAGAAATTCTGTTTGCCAAAGTATGTTTGGATACTCACCTTGTACTGTCTCCATTCCCACCAGGCCCCTGCTGATGCTGTGAAGCCATTGTATCTTCAATATGCTAAATTAGAGGAAGACTATGGTCTCGCGAAGCGGGCTATGAGGGTTTATGATCAAGCTACAAAAGCTGTTCCAGCAAACGAGAAATTGAGCATGTACGAGATCTACATAGCTCGTGCAGCTGAGATATTTGGTGTTCCAAGAACAAGGGAGATATATGAACAAGCAATTGAGTCTGGGCTTCCAGACAAGGACGTGAAAGTTATGTGCTTAAAGTATGCTGAGCTTGAGAAGAGCCTAGGAGAGATTGATCGTGCCCGTGCACTATACAAGCACTCATCACAATTCTCAGACCCTAGATCTGATCCTGATTTCTGGAACAAGTGGCATGAGTTTGAGGTGCAGCATGGTAACGAGGATACCTTCCGCGAGATGCTCCGTGTGAAGAGGAGTGTATCTGCAAGCTACAGCCAGGTAAAAAAAGAATCTCAATTAATCATTAAGTCAGTCTCCTGTGATGTCCTTGAGATCAGTAAATTAGGGAGCTCAGTAGTATTCTCAGTTCTCACAAAGAATTAGGACCAAAGAGTACCCGTGGCATAACTTATCCAAAAAAGAAAAGGAATACCTACGGCATAAAAGAAGGTGAAGGAGGGAAATTGTTTTGGTACTTGATGGCTTCTACTAGGAAGGAGCCTTGTATAAGAAGGATCAATCTGGTCAGAATGCTAGTACCAACTTAATCAGAATAAAATAATTACTTTGCAATGTGTATCATCCAACATGGCATATAATTAACTTTGGAAGATGAGAACCTAGTTTCTTCTTAGATTGGGTCATTGGGAAACCTATTCAATCAGAGCTACTCATGTTTTATGCCAGGAAATTTCTTGAAAATAGAAGGGCTTATAATGTACTTCTTAGCTTAAGTAACTGCTCCCTCTGTTTCAATTTGTTTGTCTTACTTTCCTTTTTAGTCCGTTTAAAAGGGAACGCCTCTTCCTTTTTTAGCAATTCTTTAATTCTAGTTTTTCACATGGAATGTTTGAAACCACAAGATTAAAGGGAATTTTGGTACATTCTACATATCTTTAGCTTACGGCCACAAGGTGTGTCGAGTCAAAACCAGGCAAACAAATTGAAACAAAGGGAATACCATTTTTAACTTCTTGGTGTATGAACTATCATTGACTTTATATATTATATCTATCAAATCAGTCAACTATACCTTGATCTCAAACTAGGGTTACAAGGATCCTCTATAGACGTTCCGTTATATTCTGGTCCATGTAGTCCAATATTGAAAAAAAATACTTGTCTTTTAAGAGGAATTGAGGGCTCTGTAAATCTTACAATATCCCTTCAGTGATATAAAAGTCTAACCAAATTAAGAGGACTTCTGGCATATATTGGATCTAATGCAAGTTTTCTAACAATTACCAAGCCTTAACCCCCAATATGTTGGTATCAGTCACCTATACTGGTCATTTGCTTTCATTGTGTTTTTTTCCTATCCTAAATGTACATTTATGAGAGATTTTAGGTCTCTTGAGACAGCTTCTTTGTGACTTTACCTCTTCTTTTAGCACCTTAAATTGTCACATGTCACACTACCTGATCAGTGAATCTGGAGATCTACGTAAAATATGGCCTAACCATCTTAGGTGACCACCTTATATTTTATCCTCTTATATCTCCTGCTTATGTCCTAGTTTATTTGATCATTTCTAGTTATTTTCTGGTAAGATCACATATTCATTTTAACATTCGTATTGTGAAACACCGATATGAATATATTAGGCTGTTGAGACCCAACCATTCCTTGTAACATTGCCGCATTTCGTAATATTGTTGCTCTCAGAACTGTTCTATAGAACTTGCTTTTCACTTTATTAAGTATCTTCTATTGCATATTATACTCCTATGGTGCTCCATTTGAATTATCTTATTTTAGTTCTTTATGCTCAACTTTCATCTATCATTGCATTTTTTTTGGAAGATTGAGCCTTGATATTTGAAATATCGGACCTATCAAAAAGAATATTGAGTTGTTTGTAGTAGTTACCACAAACCTATCCAAACTCATTTGATATTCGATCTTTTAAGAAGCTAAACTTGAAGTTCCTCTATTCTGTCTTCAACTAACCCTCACTCTCTAGAGTACTAGCCTTCTCTACAGTTCTAGTTTTTTGTTAACATCCTTGCTAGTTTTGTCAATGACACAAAATCATGTGCAAATAGCATTCACCATGGAGTTCTCAAATGATCTGCTATCGGTTGATTGATCCATAAGTAAGGAAATAAGTATGGGTTTAAGGCGTTGGGGAACTCCTCTCTATCTCCTTCCGTTGTTGCACCTTTTTACATATCGTTTTAAATAGTTTATATATAAACACCTTATATTTCTTTTGATGTAATTAGTTTTTCGCATTTCTGCATTTCTTGAACTTTGTTGATGGACCATACTGACATGCTTCTTATACCTGCAGACGCATTTTATCCTACCCGAGTATCTCATGCAAAAGGATCAGATGCAGACCCTTGAGGAAGCAAAGGATGTGTTGAAAAAAGCTGGTGTCGCTGATGATGAGATGGCAGCTCTTGAGAGGCAGTTAGTGCCCCCTGAAAATGATACAAAGGCCAAAGAACAGAGTCGGGTAGTTGGATTTGTAAGTGCAGGAGTAGTCGAGTCAAATGGACAGAAAGTCACAGCAAACAATGAGGATATTGAGCTACCCGAGGAAAGTGATTCTGAAGAGGATGAGAAGATTGAAATTGCACAGAAGGATGTCCCTGATGCAGTGTTTGGAGGTCTAATCCGTAAGAGGGAAGAAGGTGATGAAGCAGAGGACGGCTCTACTGCCAAGAATAAAGATAGTGATGGCCCTCTTGGCGCACTAGAAAGAATAAAACGAAGGAAACAAGTCTCCTAGAGGAGATTGTATTTTTCTGCTGCACTAGTTGGTTTGAAATTTTTGACAATTCCTAATCCTGTAAATCTAAGTTAGTTTGTTGTATAACTTAAATTTCCTCTTAAAGAGGAGGTGTACATCACTCGTTATTTGAATTACACTTTTGTTTATTCCTCTACCCTGAAAAATTGTGAGGCAGTTTATAGTATTTCACTGCAGGAATTTATCATTTAGTGTTTAGAATTGTATTTTGCTACTATCCTTTCGATTAGTTAACCATTCTCTTTTTGGAAAGTTCAATAAGTTGTATTAGTTTCCAGAAAATAGATTGCCTGATTACTTCCAGTGGATTTGCCTGACGTAGAAGCTGTAGCAAAATGTCTGTCTTAGCAATTTGCTTTTTCCAAATGTGTTATCCTCTTCTTCTAGCCATAATTTAAACAATCTGGCTGGTGACATTAGGGTAAAAAGCAGAGATGTTTTCAGCTGTGAGAAGATCTGCCCCCTTGGGGCAATACGGTGTAATACTCGAGAGCTATTTCGATCGCTATATTCTTGCGATAGCGAAGGCGTGGTTCATTCTCTATGAGAGAGTAGATGATCCCTCCTTTGACTGTACCCTTTTCCTTCTCTAGCAAACCCTCAACCTCAAGTGCAGTAGTGATGCAATTGTACATTCTTTCAACTCTAGATATGTGATGTGCTGTTAGTTGAAAATTTGGGACCTACAATGCCACTTGTCTAACATATGGGTGAGCCTCACACACCTTTTGTTGGTTGTGCCTCACCCATAATAAAATTTTTCAAATTTTTCCTGTTATGATATATCATTTGTTTGAGCTGAACTTGAATGAGAAGTGGCTGAAATTTAGGAGTACGATTTGCTCCCATTTTTATTTTGTTGATTGTGATTTGCTTCCACTTGATGATCTTAGGTTTAGTGTGCCTATCTCGATATTTGATGCCATGTTTCAGAACACGTCACAAAAGGAAAAAAGAAAAAGAAAAAAGAAAAAGAATGTTGCTGATGGAAAGTGACAGTTATCCCGTCAAATTAATCGAGGTATATGTAAGTTGACTCGAATATCACGAGGACAAAAAAAACAATTGAAATGTCAAGACATCGCAAAAGACACTGAACCAACAAAAACAACTCCTGACGTTTAATAAAGCCACAAAGACGTTTGGGGCGTTACTCAAATTCGTCCTTTGTCGAGTTATAATTGAACTTTATTAATTCTGAATTTTAGAATAATGTCTTTAAATGATAATAATTAAAATTTTAAATTATTAACACAAATACACAATTTAAACAAAAATTAAAAACTACTGAGTTTCACTAAATTCGTATGCAAGCTACTAGCTCCGCCGTTGCTTTCGCCGAAACACTAAAATCTATGACGAAGTGTTCGTTGGCCGTTGCTAATGCATTGTACGATCTGCTCCATTAATTTGTGGTAAAATAATCTAAAGATAATTATAAACAAAAATACTTTTTAAGTGAATTAACCCCAAAAAACTTATTTTTACAAGAGATAATTATACAACAAAAGATAGTATTCATTTTTTTTAAAAGCTTAGACCAAGAAAAAGAGAGAAGAAAAACACCAAGACAATATTAATAATAACCGCACAGGTAAAATTAAAATTGCAACATAAAAATGCATAATATTCCATAAGTAACAAGTGGTAAAATAAAAATAAAAGTACAAATAGCTATCCGGTAGAGCAAAATCATATTTGGTGATGTAGAAGCACCATAATCAAAACCCCAATTAATACATATTAATAAAGAGATTAATTACATTGAAAGTAAAGAACAATCCAACAGAGGTCGCCGGAGCAAATCCATCGCCGGTAGCCATCGCCGGTGAAGGTGCAATATTGTCCGATTCCAAGTCTTGAGCCATCGTCATCTTCAAACAAAGTATTAAAACTAGGAGAACATAATTATAGAAAAACCTAAGACAAGCCATTGATAACAATTTTTTAAAATTTTAAATATTAAGAGAGACTTAATTTTTTTTTTTAAAAAAAATTTGAGTAGAAAGAATGGAGAAAGGCATGATATTTATAGTGAAATAAAGTAACCTTATGGTTGTGTGATATTTTGAGAGCGAGAACAAAAGAGGTACATAGATTCTCTTTTTATTGCATGTATGACATTTGGCTAGGGAATTCTTGTAGGGAGAAATGGTGTCGTTTTATTATAGGGTAAAGTTTGACACGTTTTGTTAAATGATCAAATTGGATTTATGCTCCCTTTTTGCTTTTGGTTCTTCTTTTTCGATTTCCGATATACTGCCTTTTTTGGTTAAGTTTTGCGATTGAGTTCGTTCGATATTTAAAAAAATAAATATAATATCAAAGTAAAACTCATTTTAATTTTAATTTTTTTGGATATTGAATCTCCATAGTATATTGTTTATGTTTTAGATGTTAGTCATGAAATTTTCTTTTATGTTGAAGTCTTTCCCATTGGAATGGACGGCCGGGCGTCCTTGCATGGCTTGAAAAAAATCATGATTTGTATTTGAATTTCTTTATATGATGAAGTAACGTGAATTTTTTTTATATGATCGTGAACAATTAATTTTTCCTTCATTTTTTTAATAAAATTAATACAATTTCTATTTAATTCCATTCGTAAACCATTTATTATACTTTTTCAAATGTATGTTTTGCCATGGATATAAGTTTACTTTGCCATCGCATTTAAATGGAGGAGTTGTGATTTGTTTTTATAGGAGACAAGATAGTTTGTTTCACATACCTCATCAAACAGAAGGCAGGCTCCTTCCAACCACATGGCTTACGTGAAGTATGCTTATATTACCATTATGTTTGATTGAGCATAAAGTATTAAGTGAAAAATAAAATAAAATAAATAAATTTATAATATTAAATATATTATAATATTTTTATAATTATAAAATACTTTAAAATATTTATGTGATTATAAAAAATTATTACACACAAAAAAATTAAATTACTCTCAAATTTAACAAGAAGTCATTTTTTTAAAACAAATTATTTAAAAAGAAAAGACGATCACACAAATTAAAACAAAGAGAATAATATTATCTCGCGTCTATTAATTTTGGGACAATTTTATGACTATATAAGTTTTGAAAGCGCAACCCTCCACCTCCCCCGTCTTCCAGGGAGGAGGAGGGAGTTGTGATTTTGGCATGAATCACGAATTGAACACAAGTCACATGTTATTAGTTAGAGCCTGTTTGAATTTGCTTAATAAAGTAGCTTTTTAGCAGATGTGATTAAAAAGTTGAAAATAAGTGCATATAAATAAGCAGATAAGTATTTGGATAAAAAGTGTTGAAACTGAAAAAAAAAATTATTAATGTGTTTGGTAAATAAGTGTTGTTAAGCATTTTTGTTGTTGTAGGAGAAAGGGAAAGATGGAGAAGAGAGATGGGAATGAGAGAAAAGAGAGTACTTCCATACATTTTAGGGCTGAAAAATGAGGGCAATGTTGAAATTAAGGAAAAATATAAGGGATAAAAGGATAAATATATTGATCAAATTGAAAAAGAATTTTAAGCTAAAAACAAAAAGTTGGGAGTAGCTTTTAGCTTTTTTTAATCAGTTTTTAGCTTTTTTTAATTGTTTTTTTAGTTTATCAAACACCTAAAAAAATTAAAAAAGAGATTAAAAGCTTATTTGACCAGATTTTAATCCTATCCAAGTAAGCTCTTACTTGGTTGTTTTTGTTATGAAAGAAAGAAATTAAATTGATAAATAAGTTTCAAATTTTATTTTTATAACTGGTCAAACTTTCAAAATTCACTTATTTTATTCGAAAGGGTACTTTTTTGGGGGAAAAACACGTACTTTGAAGAGCATAATTCTAAAAAATTGTGATTATACAATACGACAATTTCAAAACAATTCCAAACATTTCTTCAAAAAACTTTTTAATCATAATCTTTAATTCTTTTTAAAAAAGAAGAAGTTATTTCTTATTTTTAGGATTCGGACAAGATAATTCACCTTAATCTCATTGATAATTTTGAGATTGATCAATATTTCGCGATTAATCTCAAATAAATATAAAAAGATGAAATATAATTAATCGGACATTTCATAAGAAACAACAATAATAAACCACAAAATAATGATTTTATTTTGTTGGTGATGATATGATATATAGTACACAAAGATGTAGAATTAAATACCAATAGATCTAAAATATCATTCCCCCTTCCCCCCAAAGATTTGTAATGTCCTTCAATTCTTCATCCTCTTCCTTTTTTAATTACGATTAAACCTCTCTATAACGTTATCATTTGTATCGTTCCAAGAAAAACTTGACTGTTATTGATATGAATGATAATCGTTATAAAGGAATCTAACAATATAATTTAGTGCATGTAATAAGCGAAGAAGGATAGTAAAATAGCCCCGGCCAAAGTAACCACATGGGGCAATGAAGTAGCGGCGGCGCCGGCATCAAAAGCTGGGGCAGGGGCTGGGGCAGAACTTGGTGGCAATATTTGAGCCATAGATGCACTAATTGAGGCAGCAGCAATGAGGGTGACACAAGCAATCTTCTTCATCTCCATATTTTTTTTTGAAAAAATAAATAAATTATTTTTGTTTTGATTATTTTTTTTGCTTTGGTGATTTGAATGTGGTTGAGAAGAGGGGTTATATATATAGGTGTGTCTAGGTATAATTTGAACCACATTTGCATGTTTATGGCTAGAGTGATTTTAGGGTAATTGTTAGAGAATCATCTGTTAGATTTTAAGGGTTCTCAATTTTTTATTTTTTATTTTTTCTAAAATTGTATGTAGTATTTTCTTGTTGGTCTTGGTTTGTCGTGTTTTTTTCAGGTCAGAAGAAATTGGAAATATGAAAATATTTTGACGATTTTACGCTATGTTAGAAAAGTCTGTTAGATTTTGAAGGTTGTATTATTTCTTGTTCTTTTAAGATTTTAGGATTTTTTTTTTTAAATTCTTTATAGTTAACTGTGATATTATATATATGTTATCATTTATTTATCATATCTAGTTTTAAGATTGTTTCGTCGGTCAGGTGAGATTATTCATTTTTCTCCTTTGAAGTGTAAACATATTTTTATTATATAAAAGAGTGAAAACTTAAAAAAAATTTAGAAGTTATTATTTAATATTATAGAAATAACAAGAAATTTGTTGTAAAGTGTGACCCCTATTGACATTCTATGTCGTGCTCTAAAAATATTTATGATTAGTTTTTAAAATAATTAAATACTTATAATACAATTTAATATTACAATGTTAAATCCGTAAACGGTCCTTTCCACATCTAGTTAAGTTAAGAAAAAAGTAGACATATTATCATCACATTACTTGAAAATATTATAACACCCTACATCAACTCAATTACTATGTAACAAATCTGAGTTAGGCGAATTAGGTTGAACTATTGAAACGAAGTGAGGTGAACAAGGTTCCTTTACTAAAATGAAGTGCGAAACAAAACAGTAAAGAATATAGTGATGTACCTTGAAAAAATTTCTTGCTCAAGAGAGTAAAAATTACGATTTACAATGTGTAGAATTACTATCTTCAAGAGCAATTTTAGACTACAACTCGATAATCGAAATAGACTAATTCTAGAACCTCAAACCATACTTTCAAGAAAGATAAACTCTTTTTGTTGGAACAACTCTCACAATCACACACTTTGAAACACTCAGAAGAATATTATAATTCAGTAATATTTCTATTACATACTCAAACGTATCAGTTTACTTCAAGTGATGAACTCAACAAAGACTAATAACTCTAATTTTTTAACTGACAAAATTACAATATTCAAGAGTGCAGACTCGATCACCTCTAATAGTTAGTGAATTAGGTTTATTATTGTTGTGATGAAGTCCTTTGTTTTGCTCCAATAACGATTGCTTTCAAGATGATAAATTCTTTGATTATGCAATAAGTGTGACTCTCAATGATCTTCATGCTAAATATATATGTGGGAAATTTTTCATGCCTTAAAATATCACAGAGTAGGACTTTTACTTCGAATAGAACTTGGACTCCTATAAGAAAACTTGTGATTTCCTTCCTTTTTTGTGTCTGCTTTGTTGACTTCTATTTGAACCCAAAATTCTTCTCTTTATTTGTTTCTTTCTTTGTTCCTCTATTTCTTCAATTATATTTCTTTCCTTCTTTGTTTCTATTTTTCATTTATTTATTTCTTTCCTTGTTTGCTTTTTTATTTCTGCTATTTATTTCTTTCCTTCTTTGCTTCAATTATATGTACAGGCTGTCCTAGTGCATTCACGTCACGTCTAGAGGAAACTTAATTAATATGTATATCTACGATAATTTTATTTCTTTCGACGGAGAAGTGATCCACCTTCTTCTATTTCTATATCTAGGATTTGACTTGTATCATGGATATTAATAGGAATTCAACCATTATGACAAGAAAAAGTTTGATTTAGAGGGAGAAGAAGAGGCAAAAAGTGAAACAGAATACCATTCGATCTATCAATCATCAAAAAAAGAAATAAGCAAGTTCCGTCGTTGAGTGACAAGTACAAAATTTATGAAAAGTTACAATCCCTACAACAGAATAGTGCACCTACACGCCTTCATCGATGTTGTTTTTTGACCGAAAGGCCGAGAGCTAACTATCAGAACTTTCTACTATCTTCTCAATTTAGTTGACCGACTTTGCTCCTGCTATAACATTTGCACATTTAGATGCTACTACCGTACTATCAAGAGGATTGACTGCCAAAGATATTTATCCAACAATAGATTCTTTGAATTCAACGTTAATCATGCTTCAACCTCGGATCGTTGATGAGGAACATTACAAAATCGCCGAAAAAGTTAAGCAAACTTTATGACGTTACGAAGAATTTCATGACATTATAGCTATCTATGGATTGTACGAATTATACAAAGAAGATCGTTTACTCGTAGCAAGAGAACAAAAATTGTTGAATACCTGACTTTCAGCTAATTGCCAAATAAGTTTATTCGTGCTTAAATTCCTAGCTTGAAAGCATTCTTTAAAACAAAAATTCCATTAAATCAAGCTTGCGTAGAATACTTAACTTTATCAAGTGCAAGACCACAAAAAGTATTACCCCCTAAAGCTCAACTTTGCGAAGGCCTTTCGAAGATTGACCTGGATTTCTCTTTTTCAGGTCTGATCGGTCGAGTTGCTTTGTTTGAAATATTCTACGCTTAATGATAAATAGTAAATTTGTGAACTCAAGCTTGCAAAAAACAAGACTGGAGTCGATAGGGGCATTACTAATAATTGTTGAGATGTTTTATGAAGTCTTAACCATTGGCTAGCACTCACCTCCAACTATGTTTCCAACCTTGCATTTCATATATCATTCCCGTATGCAATACCTCTTATTTAATCTTGCTATAAGTTCAAACCTACAGGGTCTTTGTAGCTGGAGATTACCAATTTCCAACGACAAGCTACCCTGATGGCCACCCTCATTTTACCATAAGGGACTATGTGCTCAGATGCACTAAAATCTGATGACGTACATCCTTTCACCAGTGGTGGTAAATCGATTAGCGCCATCATGAGATCGGTACTCGAGTGTCCGCCTAGTATCCATAGGTCAAATTGAATGGAAGTAGCAGGATCCAACAACCACTTTAGTGTAGTTGAAGGATTTCACCCTGCCCCGTATCGTAATCATTTCCAAATTAGTCCAAACTTGATTGAGTCAAGATCGTCATTTGTTCTTTTTTAGGATTTGAAATATATGGGAACATTCATCAATTGACTGATAGTTACTTCTGATGATAATGCGATAATATGGTACCATGAAATCCATTTTAATCATTGTTTTATCCATCTGAATAAAACAGTACGTTCAAGCATGTCATGTTTACCATCAAACACCAACTCTTCAGGAAAGAGTCGAATCTCTCGAGGATATAACTCTTTTAGAAAATCTACTATCTTCCCCTTCAGATAAGGATTGAGAGGTTTCCCTCTTCCAATTCAATATTCCAAAGGTAGCAGATGTGACCTGTGTGATTTGCAAGTAGCAGCCTTTAGTTGTTCACAACATTTAGATTGAGTAGACATCAGACGTGAACGGACTCTAAATCTTGCTCCTCCCATCCTTTGAAGCATCGATATTGAAATTGAATATCTTGTTGAAAGTTGGCAGAGACCTATAGTCGTTCGACAAGCATAACGTGCAGTCGTTGAATATCCAAAATTGTCTAAGTAAAAATAATTTTCTTATCATTCAATGAGCATCTTGTATTTCATAAAAATGGGGGATAATCCTTACGTAAGGGCTATCCTATCCAACTTTTAGGCATTAAGATATGTTTCAAGTATGGATGATCATCATAAGAGATTCCTACACATCATATGATTCTCCCTCTTGAAAATTCACGCTTTTCCAAACCCAAAAAACATACGGAATTCTAGGATTCCTCACGAAGTCAAATACTTTTATGCATACCTCTTCTGGTTGATCCACACCATCCTCTATTCTCGTATGATGATACACATTAGCTAACAACTCACCAAACGCTACATCATAGACACATTGAGAACGGAGATAATTGTATTCGTATACATAGAAAATAGCAGCAATGGTCATATGATATTTCCCCTTTCTTTCCCCCGATCAAGATATCCCCATTTCGATCAAGAAAGATAAACCGAATCATTACAAATTTGGAGCGTGAAGTGCAATTGGATCCATCTTTTTAAGGGATTCATATTGTATTTAATTATCATTAATTAATGTATATTTTTACTTTATCAAATTATTTAACCATAATAAAGCTGCATTGATATATGAACCACAATATAATGCCAATATGAAACTCTTCGTGAAATTAATTAAGGTCGACGCCAAATTGCAGCATTCATAGCACATATGGTAATATATTTAAATGCAACATGCCTTAAAATATATATCCACCTAAATAATTGAGGATAACTTATTACTCCACTAGTTATTAAGTTTAATCGATATTCAATTAAGTACCAGTTAAGGAATATTCGAGCCAACACGATGCTCCCATAACCATTTATTTATGTATTGAATCACATGTAAAATAAAATAAAATAGTATACGTAATAAAATAAAAGGGTCCTTGCTTTGACCTTCAAAAGTATACCTTCTAAACACAAGAAATCTAAACATTCTGTATAACAAATGGCAAAGTCAATGGCATTGCTTATGATTATGGCTTTATCCTATTTAACATGTATAGCAAATTCACAGGTGAAGAACATCTTCTTGCTAGCTGGACAGAGCAATATGTCTGGCCTAGGAGGTGTTGTGAAGAACATATGGGACGGTATTGTTCCGCCGGAGTGTAGCCCTAATCCGGCCATCCTCAAACTTGATGCCAAACTGCAATTTGTGGAGGCAACTGAACCTTTACATGCAGATATCGACGTAAACGTTACTTGTGGGATTGGTCCAGGTATGCAGAGGTAGATTTAAAACGAGTTTAAGGAGTTCAACTGAACTCAATGCTTTCGGCTCAAATAATAAATACTAAAAACATTTATGTTCGTGTATGTGTATAAATAGATTAGACTCATTCTGAACACACTAACTATAAATTCTAGATTTGTCTGTGCAGGTATGCCCTTCGCAAACTCTTTGTTGAATAACACTTCGAGTCTCGGGATAGTAGGGTTGGTACCTTGTGCATTGGCAGGGAACAAAATAAGTGAATGGCAAAAGGGGACATTCCTTTACAATCAGCTGGTGATGAGAGCCAAGGCTGCTACAGCAGTTCAAGAATATGGGGTAATAAGAGCTATGCTTTGGTATCAAGGGGAGAGTGATACAATGAAACTGAGTAATGCAGATGCTTATAAAGAAAAAATGCAGCAATTTTTCACTGATTTGAGAAGTGATGTTGGGATACCAGAGCTTTTGATTATCCAGGTAAACTTTAGTTTGGTACTCACTCTGTTTCAGTTTGTTTGTCTGGTTTTGACCCTCTGTTTTCATTTGTTTGTCTGGTTTTTGACTTGGCAGAGAGTTTAAGAAAGTAGAGAATACTTTTGAATCTTGTGATCTTAAACTAAAGATGTACCAATATGTCCTTTAATCTTGTGGTCTTAAACATGTCATATGAAAAGTTAGAATTAAAGAGTTGCTAATAAAAAAGAAAGAGACATTCTTTCTGAAACAGACTAAAAAGGAAAGACGAACAAATTGAAACAAAGGGAGTAACTCTTACTGCAGGAGCCGGCTCTTCCAAATGCAGTATATTTTCAGCGGAGCATATATGTGTGTGTGTGAAGATCCACTAAAATTTCAACAAATAATAGATTTTGAACTCATAATTTTAAGAATATAATAAATTTTCCTTCACAATTTGAGGTCAGTCAGGCATCCCTTGCAAAGTTGGTTAATATAATAATCCCACAAAAGTATAAACAACAGAGACATGAATATATTTTTATCCTTAATTGCACTTCTTGTATACATTTTTATCCCTACTTGTTTACACTATTTTTGTTAAAACTTGTGTAGGTGGCTCTAGCTTCAGGAGGAAGGTATTACACAGAGATAGTAAGAGAAGCACAGTTAAATCCTGACCTTGCTAATGTAGTAACTGTTGATGCCAAGGGCTTGCAGTTGGAAATAGACAATTTACACCTTACTGCTTCTTCCCAAGTCCTCTTAGGTCACATGATGGCTCATGCTTTCCTTCAGAAAATCTCAAACACATCCTCATCTATTAATACTCAACAGTGAGAGAATATTTCAATTACTCCCTCAACTTTGTGAAACCGGTTGGCGTGGATGCATTGAAGCAATTAAATTAAGTATTTAGTTATATTTTTAAATAACTTTCTTTATTATTCTAGAATATGATTTATGTTTTAATAGTTTCATAAGGATTAAGGTTAGCTATAGTTATTAGTTTAGAATAGGATTTATGTTTCCTACTTTCATAAGGATTAGACTCCTATTGTTGTAAAATACTCCTATTTAAAGGGGTTCTGGAGGAATAAATCAGCAAGTCGGAGTTTAACAAAAACAAGAGATCGAAATTCTCTCTTCCATTGAACTTTAAGTTTTCAGTCTCCCTTTAACGAGTTGAATTTATATATTGTCCTAAGACTCGATCCTTCTCTAAAGATCCTAATAATTTGGTACCATAGCCTAACACAATGGGCGATGATATCAATTCTAGATTTCAGGAAGAATGTGCGATTACGGAAACACTAATGGACTCTTAAATTGCTGCGATGGAACAATGCTTCGGCGAAAGAATTGTTCAAGTCATCCAAGAACAATTGTTTAGCTTGGGAATTGGCTCCACAAAACCAGCAATATAAGAGAGAGTTCCTCACTTGACTTCAAGCTGGGGAAGGCTAGTTCAAGAACTAGAAAGATCTCTTCTACTCCGACAAGAAGGAGAAAGCCAAGGCGAACTGATAAGGATGCTCAGTAAGCGATCTATTTGGGTATTCCATTGGCTTAGAAGACTAAGGTCACGGAACTGAGTCAAGTAACACCCCGATGACTGGCATCAACAACTCTTTCTACAAAAGACAATACACTACCTATTCAACTAGCCGATCAGAATCATCCAACAAGTGGTAATTCCCATTCAACAGTACCAAGGTATGCAAAGATGGATTTTCCTACTTATGAAGACACCAATAACCCATTAATTTGGACACATCGTTATGAACAATTTTTTGAAAATCAACATACAATGGAAGCGGAAAAGGTTGGAGTGGCTAGGGTTCACATGCGGGGAGAAGTACAATTATGGTATTATCAATTTAAACGAGCAAAGAGCCCAATGAATTGAGAAGAATTTCAGAAATGTTGTTTCCAGCAATTTGGACCTCCTGAAAGTAGCAGTCCGATGAGCGAATTAGTCACGCTTCGGCAAACTAGTACAGTTGAAATTTATCAAAGTCAGTTTCAAGAAAAGTTGGCTAGGGCTGGAATTGGATGATTCAGTTGACACTATTCCAGAAGTTTTGGATGATTGCACGAAATTAGAGCTTGAGGACAAGCTCTTTCAACGTGAGGGGAGTAATGTTGTAGCTGCGTTGAAGCAATTAAATTAAGTATTTAATTATATTTTTAAGTAGCTTTCTTTATGTTTCTAGAATATGATTTATGTTTAATAGTTTCATAAGGATTAAGTTAGCTATAGTTATTAGTTTAGAAATTAAAGGGGTTCTGGAGGAATAAATCAGCAAGTCGTAGTTTAACCAAAAACAAGAAATCGGAGTTCTCTCTTTTATTGAACTCTAAGGTTTCAACTTCTCTTTAACGAGCTGAATTTATATATATCGTCTTGTAACTTGATCCTTCTCTAAATACCCTAACACCAGTGTAAGCATTCAAAAGGAAAAATGCCTAATACACTCTGTAATATAATCATAAGACAGTACAAGCTATCATTTTTTAATGTTTCAATTGTTCAATTAAATAAAAAGAAGAGAAACAATAGTTTCCTCTACTTCTTTCAAAACTCAAAAGGGTATGTAACATCAATATCATAAGTCCAAGAGGGGTGTCAATTTTCGATACATAAAATTGCAACCTCCTTGACTGAATCGCTGCAAACCGTTGAATTATGACATGCTGCTGCTCAAATTATAATCTTCATTCAACTTTAAGATAGTTGGGTCATGATTTATTTATTGACTCAGCTAACTATTTAACGAGATAAAATTTGATGTCATCACCTATTTGACACCTACAAAACCGTATTAAAATCGTTAACCCAATAACTCGATACCGTTAAACCAATAACATCATTATCGGTTAAATCGATTTTTGCATACCCCTATTTCCCCACACGTAAAAATGTATTTAACATAATATTATAGTATAGCCTAAAGCTTCAAAGCTACTAAATAAATTTCAATTAAGTTTGATCGATATTCAATAAAGTGCCCATTAGGATTCGAGCCAACACGTTGCTTCCATAACAATTTATTTATGTATCACGAATCACATGGAAAATAAAATTAAAAAAGTAGTACTACATTATAAATAAAAGGGTCCTTGCTTTGAACTTCAAAAGTATATCTTCTAAACACAACAAAGCTAACCAATTTAACCCAATATATACATATATATATATATATATATATATATATATATATGGAAAAGTTGAATGGAATTCAACGAGGGAAAAACATTCTGTATAACAAATGGCAAAGTCAGTGGCATTGCTTATGATTATTATGGCTTTATGCTATTTAACAAGTATAGCTAATTCACAGGTGAAGAACATATTCTTGCTAGCCGGACAGAGCAATATGTCTGGCCTAGGAGGTGTTGTGAAGAGCATATGGGATGGTATCGTTCCACCGGAGTGTAGCCCTAACCCGGCCATCGTCAAACTTGATGGCAATCTGCAATGGGTGGAGGCAATTGAACCTTTACATGCAGATATCGACGTGAACGTAACTTGTGGGATTGGTCCAGGTATGCAGATTGACACAACAATTTGATGGATCACTTCATGTTAAACTAGTTGGATCAACAAACCAAACATGTCATAACTCAATCTGTTTAAATTTGGCGAGTTGAACAGGTTACTAAAGATGAGTTGATAAACATAAATGCCTAAAACATTTATGTTTGTGTATGTTTATAAATAGATTACCCTCATTCTGAACACACTAACTATGAATTCTAGATTCGTCTATGCAGGTATGCCCTTCGCAAATTCTTTGTTGAATAAAACATCGTGCCTTGGGATAGTAGGGTTGGTACCTTGTGCGATGGCAGGGAACAAAATAAGCGAATGGCAAAAGGGGACGTTCCTTTACAATCAGCTGGTGATGAGAGCCAAGGCTGCTACAGTTCAAGAATGTGGGGTAATTAGAGCTATGCTTTGGTATCAAGGGGAGAGTGATACAATGAGACTGAGTGATGCAGATGCTTACAAAGAAAAAATGCAGCAATTTTTCACTGATTTGAGAAGTGATGTTGGGATACCAGAGCTTTTGATTATCCAGGTAAACTTTAATTTGGTACTCCCTCAGTTTCCATTTGTTTGACTGGTTATGACTTGACAGGGAGTTTAAGAAAGTAAAGAAAACTTTTGAACCGTGTGATCTTAAACTAAAGATATGTGGAATGTACCAAAATGCTCTTTAATCTTGTGGTCTTAAACATGTCATGTGGAAAATTAGAATTAAGAAGTTGCTAATAAAGGAAAGAGACATTCTTTTTGAAACAGACTAAGAAAGAAAGTAACACAAACAAATTGAAACAGAGAGAGTATCTTAAATCTGAAGTTCATTGGCCGGACAATTGACTCACTAAAATAAAGGTAAACCACTCCCTGTATTATGTTTTTATCCTTACCTGTTTACACACTTTTTTGTTCAAACTTGTGTAGGTGGCTCTAGCTTCAGGAGGAAAGCATTACACAGAGATAGTAAGAGAAGCACAGTTAAATCCTGACCTTGCTAATGTAGTAACTGTTGATGCCAAGGGCTTGCAGTTGCAAAAAGATAACTTACACCTTACTGCTTCTTCCCAAGTCCTCCTAGGCCACATGATGGCTCATGCTTTCCTTCAGAAAATCTCAAACACATCCTCATCTATTAATAGTCAATAGTGAAAGAATATTTCAACTACTTCCTCAACTTAAGGAGAGAAAATATTTACATTTATATAAAATACAAACAAATGTAGTACTTTAATTATCTCGATCAAATTTATAACATGACATATAGGATATTCACTGTCTTCTTTCATGACCGCGCTAAGCGCAGGCAACTTCACTAGTTTATATAATAAGTCCAAGAAGGGTGTCAATTTTCAATACATAAAAGTGCAACCTCATTGACTGGCTCGCTACAAACATTGAATTATGACATGTTGCTGCTCAAATTATCTTGATTCAACTTTAAGATAGTTGGGTCATGATTTATTTATTGACTCAACTAACTATTTAACAAGCTAAAATTTAATGTTATCACCTATTTGACACCTTAAGAGAACCATTTTGATCCACAAGGTTTTGATTAACCTAAGCTGTCCAAATATCAGTTGATCGGACAATGGTTCGTTTTTCAAGTGGCATAGCCCAACAAAACATTAAGCTAGTTAGTTCATGACAATATAATGATTCGACTCTTTCTAGCTTAACTTGATCCAACATTGAACTGTACAAGACCAGTTCATGGCCTTTGTTAGTCTTTCATTAGTCAATTGTTATTTATGTTCTGCATTTATTGGTGGAATTAATTTCCTCACGACTTTCAAACTGCATCTTATGACACTGAACCACTAACAGGCAGTGCGGCCGCATCAAGTAAACCACACTTGAACACAGGCATCACATATGAAGTGACTCGGGGAAACACTGATATGTTTCCTTGACCAAAAAAGGGGAATTATTGGAAAAAATAAAAAAATCGGAGCTGGAATACACCCTTGGAGAGTGCAGCTTCCTTAAGTTTATTTCAGCCAAAAAGGAAACATCAACCAAAAGAGCCTATAGAGCTCCAGAAGTTTTTTTTTAAAATCTACAGCACATAGTTATGAAAATTCTCTCTGAACATAGAAATTACAAAAGGGAAGATGTCTTTAATAAATGCAGCATGGGTTGTAGTTACGTTCCTCTGTTAAATTAGGTCATTTATCTTAGAAGTTTAGAGCAAGATTATAGTTGACAATGATACAGGAACTATGTAAGAAAGGAGAAGTAAAATGCAACAACAAAAGAAATCATTCAGCTAAATCGGGGGTTGTCTGGTTGTTGGTTAGGAAGTGAATTATTCGTGTATTAAAACTAGCATAGTTAATACCATGTTGGTAGATTTTAGTTGCTTAGTATTAAATTCAGCACACCAAGTACAGTATTTGGTTATCATTTTCACAATACCATGTGTAAAATTTATGAGTCAATTTATGTACTTATTTTACGCAGGGTAAAAAGATAGAATAACTAATACATGAATAACTAATCACTACATTACTACATGTATAACTCTAACCAGCAACCAAACGACCCCTATAGTTTTGGTGTTCTTCTGTCCAATTTTGTAGGACATGGTTTCATAAGGCATTTTGGCCCTTTTGCTATGTATAATGGCATAAACAATCACTTTAGGGGATATCAATCAAACCAGGTTCGTTACTTATCGATTAGTACCTGAGCTGGAGACGAATTGAAGAAATAAACAGTTGTACCAGGGAGATCAAAGAGGCATGCTTGGAAATTTAAGATAATAACACCAAGTCTAATTAGACTGACAATTATGAGCCTTTTCGCTCTTTCATTTGCAAGGCCAGAAAAATTAAATGATAAGCACATTCAGAAATTAAAAATAAGAGAAATTGCACTTTCCAACCAAAAGCTAAAAGGAAAAATATGAGGGGATCAAAAGTCAATGCTGGATCTCTTAGCATAGAAAACAAAGAGTTAGAAAGTACCTTTCAGAATGTTGCAAGTTTCTAAATTCAAGTTTATTTACCGTTCTAAGATTCTTCCAATGTTCTTCCTTCCCTTTTTTGCTAACAAAAGCAAGAGTAGTTGGTACTAGTTTCTTACCAGAACTATTTTTGACTAGTTTTATCATACTTATTTCCCAAACTAAAAGCAATTGATTCTTTTTCAGGGAAGTGCGTCTGGACAAACAACACACCAGGTGGCTGCTGCATCCTGTTCCTTTACCAAATTTTAGAACAGAATCATTTCCAATCTTTGGGTCTTAATCTTTGGATCAGGTCGAGTAGAGTAGATTCAGCTGACGGTAGATTTATCAGCAGCTGAAATGTATCTGCATTAGGAGAGAAACCCTTCTCAACCATTTCTTGCAGAAGTGGAAATACCTCATGTAACTTATCACTTCTAAGAAACCCTTGCAAAATAAAATCATAAGTAAAACTTTCTGGTGAAAAACCATTTTGTTCCATCTTCCTCATCAAGTCTTTTGCTTCATCTAGCAAACCCTCCCGGCAAAGGCCATTTATCATTGTATTGTACAACCTCACGTTGATATGTAAACCATTGGAACACACTTTATTAAATATATCTTGAGCAATATAGAGCTTTCCTTTTTTGCACAATCCAGCAATAACAACATCATACATAAAATAACTGAGGTCAACATTCTTTCTTTCCAGTTCTTGAAGAAACACCAGAGCTTCTTCAACATGTCCAATCCGGCACAAACCATCTAGCATGATACAATAAGTGTGAGTATCAGGATTGAATCCTAAAACTCGCATCTCGTCATACATCTTTTGTGCATCGGGAAATCTCCCTGCTCGAAATAATCCATGCAAAACAGTGTTGTATGTTACGATTTCAGGTTTTATTTGTTTCAGACGCATTTCTCTCACGAGTTCTATGGCTTCCTCTATTTCCCTTCTTTTGCAATAACCATTGATTAGAATGTTGTAGCTAGTAGTGGTAGGTTGAACACCCCTCTGAACCAAAGTGTCAAACACTTGTTTTGCTTCATGTATCCGACCTTGCAAACAGTACCCATCCATCAATGAGTTGTATGTGACTACAGTAGGATCAACACCCTTTTGTATCATACATTCAGTGATAGCTTTGGCGTCTTCCGCCCAACCTTCCTTGCAGAAGGCATCGACTAATATGTTATAGGTATAGACATTTGGATCCACACCATGACAGATCATCTCATTTAGTAGCTTCTTAACTTGTTCCCACCAGCCAATATTACATAAACCTTGAATAATTGAACTATATGTAAAAACATCCGGATGAATACCTTTCTCAATCATTCCAGTGAAAAGCTCGTACGCCTCATCTACCATTCGATCTTTGCATAAGCTGTCAATTAAAGTGTTATAAGTTACATTGTTAGGTTCACAATCACAACCTCCTCCTTCCATGCTTCGGAGTAAATTAAGTGCTGTTTGGGTATGACCGGACTTGCAAAGCCCATCAATGAGAGTGGAATACGAAATTTCATTAAGTTGGCACAGTTTTTCTCTGGCTAACTTCTTGAAAAATTCCACAGCACTAGTTATCTCCTTTGAGAAGACCAAACCCTTCAATAGAGTAGTGTAGTCACCAACACCAGGTTCCTCACCCTGTTTAATGTAGATTCCTAAGACAGCAAACCCATAATCCATTCTTTTTAAGCGACAATAGGAATTCATCACAATGGCTAGAATGTAATTGTCAAAGGGTATACCCAAAGTACGAATTTCTTTAAAGATATGAATAACAGCAGAATATTCTCTAATCTTTGCAAGTTGCTTCAACAATTCAGTGAACACGTTAATCGATGGCAGAGGTCGGACAATTTTCATTTCACGGAATATAGCAACAACTTCATCAACATTCATGGCAGTTTTAATCTTAGGACCGAATTTTTGTCTTTCATTATTCATAGAAGCGGCAGAGGATTTAAACCTAGTATGAAAAGAGAACTTACTGTCACTGCCATTGAAAACTAATGGGTTTTCAATAAGGAAATGTTTCGGGAAAGCAGATATGGCTCTTTTTTGCATTTTGTTGCTGCTATTAATTGGGGCAAAACTCAACCACCGGAGGTAAAAAAAGCTATTCACAGTTCTCCGATCTCCGGCAACAAGTAAACCTAATTCGGAGAAATTTTAATGTGAGACTACTTTTGACATTTGGTCGGCGTTTTGGCTTAGTACGGAACCTAAATGAAAGACAAAAGAAGAACGAGAAGCGACCGAAATAGAAAGACAAAAACAAAGTTGATAAATAATAGGGGAAATGACGATTTTAGTCCCTGAGTTATCGTGTTATTTTAGTTTTGGTCCTTGTGATATTCGACTAATTATTTTTATTCGTCAGTTTAATAATGCGTGTTATTTCGATCCGATGACTAACATATCTGATCAAATTAAGTGGAATGATAACTTTAAATGATTGGAGGAAGCGTAATCCATTTTTACAATGCAATTTCATAATATGGTGAAGCGTAATTAACATTTAGAATGCAATTTCATCGTTGTAACTGAACAAGGATTATCGAGGAGTTCTTTAGGCGCCTAAATATGTGCAAAATTAGAGTATGCAGAAGTAGCATTTTTGTGGCAATCATATATTATAAAAGACATAGTTTTTAAAATATTCAAAGTGCCCTAACTAACAGTTATCATTTCGTTTAATTTGATTAGATTTGTTAGTCATCAGATCAAAATAGCACACATTATTTAATTGAAGGTCAAAAGTGTTTAGCCAAATATCACAAAGACTAAAACACGATAACTCAAAGACTAAAAACATTATTTTATCAAAATAATATGTATAGTGCATTAAATTAATGAAAAAATATATTTTTTGCAAGAAAACATTTTCATTCATGCCAAACACACACAAAGTAGGATAAAAGAATCAAGCATCACACACCTTAAAACCATAAAACTAATCCATTAGGAATCAAATATACACATTTAGGTGATCAATTATTTTCGTTATCGTTTTTAACTTTTTATTTTATAGAAGTCTGTTTTGTGAGTTGTTAATTGCATGAAAAAACTTGGGTGACATTTGTTTCCCAGACAATTTTCAAATTTTGAATTTTTTTTTTTTTATGAAATTAACATGCACGTTTGTTGCAAGAGTTTTTAGAATTTTTTACGGGGATCCAAAGAAAAAAACCTGTTCTAAGAAGAAATCAAATCATGCTTCCTCTGGCTTGTTCCTACAAGTTAAACAATTTATCGAAAATTAAAGGATAAACTACCTAAAGAACCATACCTCCTTATCATATTTACACAATATCACACTAATTTATTTTAATTACATTATATACCACAATTTAACCAAAACACCCATCTCTTCCTCACAGATACATCGCCTCCCCCCTCTCACCCATATCCCAAATATTACGGCTTGAATCACGACACAACTGTCAAATTTGAATTCCACAATCAATTTGCACGATTAATTTATTTCCTCCATCATTCCTCTTTCATCATATTGAATACACAAACTTTCACCATTATTAAGCAATCTACAGTTATTTTCATAAATTTGGTGAGTTAAGTTTATCAATTAATCAAAGTTTAAGTTATGTATATATAATATATATACTCAAGCTTTGAAGATGATTTTGTCAACTTAAATCTGCAGATTTCAAAATCAATTTCATAAATCGTGTGATTTAACCATAGGTCAAAGCTTTCTAAACTTCATTAATGGCTAATGAATGTCCTTCATATAGTTTGGATGTTACTCAGTTAGACAATGTTGTTGTAACGTCTACTTAGTTTGTTCCAGTGAATATGATGTTGATGATCAGGGATTTATCGAAATTAGATCTAAACATCGAAATGATCCTGCAAAGATGAAGCAATTGCTTAAAGATGCCAGAGAAACAACAAATAATCAACAAAATGAGGATCCAGATCAACCAAAGGAGAAAGAAGTCGAAGACAGAGTCTATGATGCTCAAACAAAAGTATCCTTGATACATTGTGGCAATCGTACTCATGTATATGATATAGGTCCAGATACATGATTGGATGCATAAGTAATTGATGTTTTATTTTTACATGTATCATGTGTATATTGGTGTTCATGATACATGACAAACGGTGAGATATACATGAGAATGCCACATATTTCTGATATACATAGGGATAGATATAGACTTTTTCATGTATCTAATGTTTAATTACTTAGACTGCTTTATTTTTTGTACATGATACATTGAATCTTTTTGATGTATATGAGAATGCTTAAGGATTCACATCTTCCTGATATACATAACAGTTAGATATAAGTTATTTTATGTATCTAGTGTCCATTTTAATATTGGGCTTTATTTTCTTATACATGATACATTGAAATTTATATGAGAATGCTTAATGATTCACAGGTTCATGATGTACATAAGTTATAGATTTATGTTTTCCCATGTATATAGTGTTCATTTGTCTAATCTGTTTTCTTATTGTACATGATACATGAGAATTAACCGTTACAGTTGTTTAACAACGAAAAACACAAAAAAAAATTCTGTGAATTAAGAAATTTAGAAGAAGAAAGAGGCGTAGCAACGAATGAGATCATTTTGAATTTTTGGTTTCTAAACGAAGAAGACGAGCTACTTTTTGATTCTGTTTTGATTTTCAACGTGATTCTCTCCTGATTCTAAGCAATTTCAGTTACTTTCCGTTTAAAACAACCAATTAATACATCGCTTTGACATTGTCTGGGCATGTATCCGAGGGTCAGAAAGTGGTAAAAATAGTAAATAGATAAAGTACTATTTTTAAAAGTAATTAGGGATTAAATATGTGTGTTTTCTGTTGTTTACCCAAAATTAAACGCCTTTACCATCATTTAAATACTTAACTTTCCTCAGTCTAACTTGAGTTTGAAACCTAAATGATGAGCAAAAAAAAAGTAACTAAATTAATGTGTCAGAATAAAATTGACAAAAACTATGTATAATGCACTATTTAAATGCGATATATGAGACTTAATTAACGGCCCCTGTCAAAATTCATTAATCGAGATTTTCTTTTAAAAATTAAAAAATTTACATAATGCACAAATTTGTGCCCTGTGCAAATACATTTCAAACTACTACGGTCTACAATGATATTGGTAGTTTAAAAGGTATTTGCATAGCACACAAATTTTATGTGTTATGTAAAAGAAAATTATGGGGCCGTTAATTAAGTCTCACATAGTACACTAAAAGTCCATGTATATAGTTTTTGTCAACTTTATTTTGACAAGTTAGTTTGGTAACTTTTTTTTATTTTGCTCATCATTTAGGTTTCGAACTCGTCTAACTTCTATAATGAGTTAAAAGGCTAAAAAAAGTTCTTTCATTTGCTTAAATCAAAACACAAGGGTTATGCGCGGCAAGAAGGGTTGAGTGAGTTGTATAATATATTGGGGAAAAAAGTTATATATCATAACTCATTTTTCGGACGTACTTTGTTTGGAGGTAGGAATTTGGCGTAGAATGTGTACATTTTTTTCTCAATTGTATTAAGGGTTTACAAATTATACATATATATATATTTATAATAACTACTCCCACGTTTCATATTACTTGCTCATGTTGACTAGGCACATGCATTAACACAACTTTACTTAGAGGTGTATTTTACTAAACTAACTTTATTAATGATATTTTAAAACTTTAAATTTGACTTCTACTATTGCTACTACTTTATGTAGTTATTTAATAGTAAGTGCAATATGAGAAAGAAGTAATAAAACTCTCTTGATTTGTGAAAATGGACGAGTAAAGTTAAACATCTATTTTTAGTATAGGGAGTAGGGACAAGTAAAATAAAATGAAGAGAATAATATTTAACCTCTATACACCACATAATTTCCCGCAAAAAGGTGTGCATCATTTTTCTTTTCTTTTGAATCATATTTATGTAAATTATATTGAAATTTGACATAAGAGTATTATGTTAACCTTTTGGTTTTGAATTTTGAACTTCTTTTATATTTTTAGTTCCAATTTATTTTTAACAAGTATTGACTTGATATTTCACATTGCAAGTCATTCATTTTTTAGTTAGACTAGATAGATTATCTTTTTGTCAAATATTTTAATAATTTTATGACATTATATATATTATATTAATCTTTTTGCCAAACATGCATTTCATGATGTTTTTAAAAATCATGTACTTTAAGTTTTTATGATTAATTTAATCAAAATATACTAATTTAAAAAATATAAATCAATTATTTTTTCTATAATATTTGTTAAGAACATATGTTTATTAATCGGAAAAGGGCCTAAAATGCCCTTCAACTATTCGAAAAGGGCTTAAAATGCCCTCCATCCACCTATCGGACCCCAAATGCCCTCCACATCCACCTATTGGCTCCACTTTGCCCTTTTTTTTACCGGACTCAGCTTGCCCACCTTCATTAATGACGTGGCCAATTTTCATTGGCCACTTTATAATTTAATTACACTAATTAATCCTCCCCCTTTTAACCCAAACCCCGACCCGCAACCCGCCCGCTCCACCAAATAACCCGCCCCCTTTTAACAAATAAAACCCTTTAACCCTACACTTAATAATTTTCATTCTTCTTCTCCATTAGTAAATCCCTCTTTCTTCTCCATAGAAATTTTCTCCAAAAATCGATTCTTCTTTCTTGATAATGTCGATATTTTCTTCTATTTCTTCTCCTCAATAATTTCAGCCCCGCACATATAAGTGTGGATTAATTGCAAGATATTTTATTGCTATGACCCTTGAAAATGGTGGTCGTCGATTCTGCAAATGTCGTCATTCTGGGTCAAACTCTTGTGGTTATTGGGATTGGTTTGATGAAAAACTTCCACCTCATGTGTCAATGATGATTCATAATCAAAAATTAAATTGGATTCAATTCGAAAGGAAAGAGATCATTTGAAGAAGATTGCGGAGGATACGGCTGTTACTAATGAAAGTTTAGATTGGGAGAAAGGTTCTATTTCATCTGAGGAAAAAGTGCAAAACTTGGAGCTTAAGAATGGTAACAGAAGTGCAAATTTGAAGAAAGTGAACACCATGAATGATAAAGTTTTGAAATTGGAGTTGAAAGTGCATCAATTGATGATCTTGCTTGTAGTTTCTTGGGCTATCATTGTTGGATTTGTAGCTGCCAAGATGATGTAGTCTTGGAGTTTGTAAGTTGGAGTTTAGTTGATTAGTATTATTAGTTGATTAGATTAGTTTTGCAACTTAATGTTGTTATCAAAGGAAAGAAATTTGCAAATTTGTAGGTTGAGCTTTGAAATTTGCAGGTTGGTTGTAATGAAAAAATATGCAGATTTATGTTGCCTAGTAATGAAAAAATATGCAAATTTCTGCAGATTTCTTGTCATTTTTTTTTGGTATCTTGTTGTAGAATGATGCATACTAAAATTGAAATCCTCTTCCTCTGCATAGCTGCAAACTTCTGCCATCTCCTAGCTATTTTAATGAGTTTCTTGGTACTGATCATTGCCATTTTTTCTCGAAAAATTGGAAACAAAAAAGTAAATAAAATATGTATGTTTCAATCACTTTCAACCCTACAACTTACAAGACACAAGTAATGTAAATAATGGCATTATCATATATGTTTCAATCCACAAAACATCAACTGTCTTCACAAGATAATAATGCCATTGACATACATGGCCAGTCACAAAACAATAAGCACCCAAATTTGTTAAAGTGAATCAATAAGTCAAGTTCAAGACTGATTCACAATAAAAAAGACAAAGACAAAACAAGTTACTTCATTGTGCCATTACATAACAAAGAAATACTTAAAACAACTAACTTCAGTCCCTAATTTTGCCCCCTTTTGCCTTCAGTTTGCCAATCTTTGCCAATCTTTTGAGGTCACACAAGATTTTCCTTTTCAAGTTAGCTTTCTTTGTGAGTATGGCAGATTAGTAGGCTTGCTAACACCACTCTCATCACCTTTAAAGCTAATCTTCCTTGTAGCAGTTGGTTGTTGCTGCAAATTCTTCATTTGAAGCCTAGTCTTAGCTTCAAAAATAGCCTTAGGCCTAATCAAGGGCTGCTTATCTTCAGTTTCATCTTCATCAACAAGTGATCTTAAAGGTGCAACATCTTTGTCCTTTGCTTTTCTCAGTGAAGTAGTAGAACTGTTTTTGGCAGACCGTTGTGAAGTAGTAGCTTTGTCCTTTTTTTTTTCTCTTCTTGTTTGAAGGACCAGCAACTTCATCAATTGATTATCTTATCTGTTCACTAGAAGATGCAACAAAATCAGGAGTTGGCATAAAGACAGATTCTTTAGTAGGTTGGGGTGCTGACACTAGCACATCTTGGGGTGCTCTTCTTTCAAGCTAAAAAATTTGAAAATTGATTAGAAAGTTAAATAGACAACTATGTAAATAATAACTAAGGAATAGTGAATTTACCAGAGGACATCTTCTTATATTGTGACCTATTGCATGGCCACAAGTCATTGTCAACCCCTTTCTACTTTTTTATCACTGTCCCTTCCTCTTTCTAGACTCATCCCTTTCCCTTACTCTCTTAACCTTTGGTCTACCAAGCATTTTAAGTATTACTGGTGGCTCCATAGCATGTGAGGGATCAACTTTCCAAAATCTCTCACCTCTAACTGGTTGAATTTTATGTTGGTACACCAACATGTAAGCCTCTTTTGAGTACGACCTATGCATCTCATCCAGTGGTTCTTTTTTATCATGCTCTAGAGCCTTAATGGTATGAGGACATGGTATTCCTGTCAAATCCCATGTTGTACATGTGCATCTCTTCTTAAAAGGATTCACAACATGCCTATCAGCACCCTCAACCACCTCACACCCTAGGTCTCCATTAGATTCAACATGACAACCATGTGCAATGATTTTGAAATCATTATACAAGTCCATGGCATATGGACTGAAATTTTCTGTCCACTTTGTACCCTCTTCTTCAAGATCTTTCAACCTATTCATAACCTATAAAAATATTAACAGTGACATAAATAAATGGACAATGAGATATTGTATAAAGTGAGATATATTAATATGGACAGTTCTGAAACATTACCTTGCTTCTAATATCTTCCAACATCTTGATTATTGGTTTTGACCTTGCTTCTAGAATCCATTTGTTGAATGATTCGTTAAAATTATTTTCACATGTGAAGTTCTTGCAGGTTGTGTCAAAATAGGCCCTGCACCAATGTTCTGGAGGGTACCATAATAAATCTTTGGCAGCTTGTTTAGAAACAGAACCCATGGTCTTTAATTTGTCTTCAAATTCTTCTTCATATGTACTCCAAACAGACCACCATAATAGCTTCTTCATCACAAGACTTCTCCAAGTCTTGGCCCAATTTGCTTCTATGTGCCTTACACACCATCTGTGGTGTGCTTTTGGAAGCAAATGGTTAACATGCATCAACCAGTCCCTGAAACAATAAACAACACAAAAAGTTAAAGTAGTTCAAGTGTATACATAAGAAAAAATAGAAAGAAATATGACAAATAATTACGTTTTGCATATCAGACATAAGTGTCAATTGTGCACTATCTTTCAGCCCTAATGAATTTCTCAACAACTCAATGAACCACTTCCATGATCTGGCTATTTCTCTTTCCACTACTGCCCAAGCAAGTGGATAGAAATGCTTCATTGAATCTTGTCCATGGGCAACCAATAAAATTCCCTTAAACTTTCCTTTAAAAATGTCCCATCCAGTCCTATAAATGGCCTCAAACCATCTCTCCAACCATTTTTCGAAGCTTGCAAGCATACATACATTCTTAGAAATCTTTTTTTCCCTTGTTCTAAAGCATCTTTAGATATGTTTATCACCACATCAGAACCAGGGTTAGATATGTTGTGAATCAGTCTTGAACTTGACTTATTGATTCACTTTAACAAATTTGGGTGCTTATTGTTTTGTGACTGGCCATGTATGTCAATGGCATTATTATCTTGTGAAGACAGTTGATGTTTTGTGGATTGAAACATATATGATAATGCCATTATTTACATTACTTGTGTCTTGTAAGTTGTAGGGTTGAAAGTGATTGAAACATACATATTTTGTTTACTTTCTTGTTTCCAATTTTTCGTGAAAAAATGGCAATGATCAGTACCAAGAAACTCATTAAAATAGCTAGGAAATGGCAGAAGTTTGCAGCTATGCAGAGGAAGAGGATTTCATTTTTAATATGCATCATTCTACAACTAGATACCAAAAAAAAATGACAAGAAATCTGCAGAAATTTACATATTTTTTCATTACTATGCAACATAAATCTGCATATCTTTTCATTACAACCAACCTGCAAATTTCAAAACTCAACCTACAAATTTGTAGATTTCTTTCCTTTGACAACAATATCAAGTTGCAAAACTAATCTAATCAACTAATAATACTGAACAACTAATAATACTAATCAACTAAACTCCAACTTACAAACTCCAAGACTACATCATCTTGGCAGCTACAAATCCAACAATAATAGCCCAAGAAACTACAAGCAAGATCATCAATTGATGCACTTTCAACTCCAATTTTAAAACTTTATCATTCATGTTTTATTTGTTAAAAGGGGGCGGGTTATTTGGTGGAGCGGGCGGGTTGTGGGTCGGGGTTTGGGTTAAAAGGGGGCGGATTAATTAGTGTAATTAAATTATAAAGTGGCCAATGGAAATTGGCCACGTCATTACTGAAGGTGGGCAAGCTGAGTCCGTTAAAAAAAAGGGCAAAGTGGATCCAATAGGTGGATGTGGAGGGCATTTGGGGTCCGATAGATGGATGGAGGGCATTTTAGGCCCTTTTCTGTAAAATCAACTCCGAAATCAATAACTAGATAAACAAACAAGTCGATGAAATTGCTTATTCAACATGATTGTTAGCAAATTCATAGTCCTAGATCGATTTCGTCACATTGGTTACGTGAAAATCTGCTCTTTGTTTGGTTAATTGTTTAATAGTTAACTTCTTCTTTTTATTTCTAGATTAGTTAATCATCACCTTTGGAATTTTCCGCTTGAATAAATAATTAGAACTAGTTTAATTTAGTGAATAGTTAATCGACAAGTCCTTGTGGGTACGATATCTGGACTTATAATCCTATATTACTTGTACGACCGCGTACACTTGCGTGTGCGTCAGGACGCACCAAGTTTTTGGCGCCGTTGCCGGGGACTTAGAAATTAATTATTTATCTGTATTAGACTTTTTATTTTTATTTATTTAAGTTTTTGTATATATTTTTTGTCTTTTATAAATAGGTTAATATTTTTTTCTTTTTTTTTACTACTCTTCTTAACATGTCATCGAGGGATAAATATTGGTTGAATGATGAGTACTATTCATATGTTGGTAATCCTTGCCAGTACTGTGAAGAACCCCACCTGGGTATCAATTGCCATTATATTTAAGAGTGCGAATGGTGTGCACCTATCTAATCTTTTGAATTTAATGTATGTCGTATATGTGGTGGTCAGGATAGCCATTCAAATGGTTGTCTTAATTCTTATTCTCCTTCCCCGAGCTCCTATTATGATTCTTCTGTTGTTTATGATATTGACAGGGATAATAAAATGGAGGATGTGAATCATGATGCTCACCTTATTGATATGCTGAAGTAAATACTGGATAAGCAAGAAGAATTGAGGAAAGACGCAATCAAATTGAGAAAAGACACGGAGAGGATAGGTTCCCAACTCACAGAGATACAGGCTATGACTGAAACTTGTATTAATCAGCAAGTTACGGTCTTAGCCAATACCCAAGATGAACCCCTAGTAGAAGAAGAAAAGGAGTCCCTACTAGGAGAAAGCTATGAGAAAGCAGACATAGTGAGCCAATCTTGGCTAAGGGAATAAGAGGAAAAAGTTAAATTTCATGAGTTTCTCCGTGATAATCTCACAAACATGATGACACAACTGATAGAAGGTAGAGTTGATCTCAGACAAGAGATAGACCAATTTGGCTCAGATATCTATTACTTGGAGGCTCACTTGAAGGGCGTCTGATGCCCAATCACCAATTATTGTGGATAGTGGCCAACTAGTGAAGCAAAAAGAAGAATTCCATCCATTCAACTATGCTTTATTTATTAGTGCTGATGTTGAGGAGATATATGAAAGTAAGCATGTCATAAACAATGCAAGTTTGGGATTAGGTATTGTTGGACCTCATTCTCATCACTTTTCTACATTATGTTTGGATGGTGACATAAAAATTGAGTCATCTGATCTAGTGGAGAAGTGTGTAAATAAGAAACAAGGTCCTTACATTCTAAAATTTGCCACACCAAAAAGACAAAATGACATTTCTCACTTAAGGGCCAAGAAGTGCAAGATGTGACATCATTTACTTGGTCCCTTTATCTTTATACCACACCCTTGAGAGGAGCAAAAAGTTTGATGCAAAGTTAGGGGTGCAATTCATAAGTTCTAAGTGAAACAAAAAGTGGTGTAGTGATGACGTCGTGGCGCGACGTTAAATCAGGCACTTGTTGGGAGGCAACCCAACTAGTAGTGTAGCTTCTTATTTTATAGTGTCACATTTTTGTTTTTGTTTTGATTTTGCAGGTTTGGGGAAGTCTGAGTACCCGAATTTGAAAGCTGATGTGCCGCCATTCTATGGCACTTTCGACGCCTCTAAACTAAGAACAATCGTACGTTTTCAAGCAACCGTCGTCGTTTTTGATGTTTTATGGTATGTTTTCAGGAAAGGGAGACAAACATGGAAACAGAAGGAAATACGAGCAAAATGACGTTCTGGATAAGAGTGACGGCCTGAGTGACGGTCCGTCAAGCTTGTGACGGTCCGTCAGCCCAGACCGTCAAGTGGAGGAAGCACCACTGCCTAGTGGTGACGGCCACCGTGATGGTCCGTCAAGATGGTGAGGGTCACGGCCAAACCGTCAAGTTGAGGCAGTCCGCGACACGAATTCCGAACGTTTTTGGGTTTATTTCCTGGACTCCTATAAATACCCTATGTTAGGTTTATTTTACATGTTGTTCACCCAATAGTTTTAGGAGAGTTTTAGTCGACTTTTGAGAGCAACAACACGTTTTCTTTGTCTTGAAATCGTGTTCTTGAATCGTTCTTGGGATCTTGATTTCTTGTTCTTGGATAATTGAAGATTGTTTTCATTATATTGTAAGAATCTTTTCTCTTTATTATGAATATTATTATCTTCTCTTTTCTTAATAGCATGAGTAACTAAACTTCCCACAACTAGGGTTGTGGGAGCTATGGCTAAAATAGCGATATAGATTCAGGGTAGCGTCGGGTTCAATATTTATGATTGTCACGTTGTTAATCATTCATTCTTCACGTTTTCTAGTGGTTGCAAACATTAGAACATGCCTAGGTTTAATTTGCTTGAGTAAAGAGATTAAAACCGAGAAATTTGATTAACTACGAGGATTCGAGACTACTAACTCTCGTCTTATGATTAATGCTGTAACTAGATTAATCTACTTGATGTTTAGGATTGAAATCTAAAAGCTCACCTTTTCAAGTTCGAGAGAATTGAAAAAGAAATTCGTCTATTTGGTTGAGAAACGTTTAGATGATACCATTAATTCAATCACATCGTGACATGCATATAGAAAGAACCCGGTTAAGCTTTGAATCGAATTGTTACAACGCCATGGTGAACACTTCCCTAGTTCTCTCTCATATTGATTTTCACTCATACATTATTGTTCGTTTTGTTTACACATTGTTCACACAAAACCCCCCTTTATTTACTGGAAACTATCGACCATTAGTCATCTAATTCACTAAAAGACTTAACTTTCACCTTATTCCCTGTGGGATCGACCCCAACCTCTGTTGGGTTCTATATTTGACAAATGACCGCTTACGCTTCGTAAATTGAGGTGTAGTTTGGGTGTTATCAAATTTTGGCGCCGTTGCCGGGGAATACGGTTGTTTATTAAGTCCGCTGTGTTTATTTGACTCTTAGTCATACTTTCCTGCTTTTACATTTATTTGTTGTTTTTGTTTTTGACAGGGTACATAGTTGTGCATGCCAAGTACCCGGCGCTCGGGTGAATCAATATTACCTTACGATCCCGAGCTTGCTAGAACGTTAAGGCGAAATATGAATGCACAACAAGAGGCAGCAAGGCTCGCTGCAGAACTGCAGGCCCAACAAAATTTGAATGCTGGTGATCTGCAAGACGATGTCGCACTGAATGATGATGATATCGACTTGGACGGAGTTGGTGCGATGGGCGCCATTGTTCTTCCTCCGCTAGCGCCCTGGGCCAAGTTCAACATTACTAGCACAATGATCCAGCTGTTGAATTTGAGAGGAGTGTTCCGCGGTGTTGCTGGTGACGATGCAAATCGACACTTGATGAATTTTGTGGGCATCTGCAAGTCGTTTGAACTACCTGGAGTAAGCCAGACCGCGATTAGACTCAGGTTGTTTCCATTGTCTCTATCTGATGAGGCAGCGTTATGGTTGACAGAGCTAACCCCAGACTCTATCGCAACTTGGGGAGAGTTGAAAGGAGCTTTCCTAGAAAGGTTTTTTCCTCCCCCTAGGATGATACAGTTGAGGGATGAAATTAGCAACTTCAGACAACAACCTCATGAGGCGTTGCACGAGACTTGGTTGCGGTTCAAGAAGAAGCTGACACAATGCCCTAACCATCAGTTGAACGACGAATTTTTGATGCAGACATTCTACAGGGCACTGAATTCGGCTACCAAGCCGATATTGGATAACGCAGCAGGTGGAGCGTTTATGGGTCGCACTTTTGCCGATGCCACAACTATCTTGGACAGGCTCACCAAAACCAACAGGGCCTGGCATACACGTGATACAGAGGTAGCAGCTAGCACTTATGCAGTTGGTATGTCAGCAGAGCAGCGCATGAAGGAAGAAGAGCGGGACCAAGATATGGCCCATCTAAAGACGCAAATGGACCTACTGACAAAGCATTTGTTGTCAGGAGGTATTGAGAAGGTGAAAGCTGTGGGTTCCCAAGGTAGAGCAGCAGAGTTTGAATCTGATGAGGAGGCGAACTACTTGGGGGGTTTCCAGGCCAATGGCCAGGGAAACCAAGGTCAGAACTATTAGAAGGACAACTACTATGAAAAAGCTGGCTACAGAGATCGTGACCAGGGAAACTGGAGAAATAACACTGATAGAGGTGGGCTGTATGTACCAGCTGGTAACCGGGAAAGAGTTAACACCGAGGCAGAGACGTCCAAACTAGAGAACATGATGGCTAAGATGCTGCTGAAGGTGGAATCTACCGAATCCGCGGTAAAAGAGATGAGGACTGAGTTATCAACCACGAGTCAGGTAGTGGATTCACACTCCACCTCGATCAAGCAATTGGAACAGCAAGTGGGTCAAATCTCGGCATCGCTAAATCAAAGGAAGACAAGTACCTTGCCAAGTGACACTATTCAAAACCCAAGGAACGACGCGAGTTGTATGGCGATCACTACAAGAAGTGGTAAAATATTACCGGAATCACATCCGGTAATTCAGACTCAAGAGGGTGACATCGCGGATGAAGAGGCGGTAGAGGAGACTACCCAAAAGCCCGCGGAGGAAAGCAAAGAAGCCGAAAAGCTTCCAACTATGAGGCCTCGGCCACCGCCTCCCTTCCCACAACGTTTGAAGAAGAAAGTGGAAGATGGTAAGTTCCTGAATTTCATGACCATGCTCAAGCAGATATCAGTAAACATCCCTCTGGTGGACGCTCTTGAACAAATGCCCGGATATGCCAAGTTCATGAAAGACTTGATTACCAAGAAGAGGTCAGTGAGTTTTGAACCAGAAGATAACCTCCACCACTGCAGCGCTATTTCCTCAAGGTCGTTAGTCGAAAAGAAGGAAGATCCATGTGCTTTCACTGTTCCCTGTACTATTGGGAAATTCAATTTTGAAAGAGCCTTGTGTGATCTTGGTGCTAGCATCAACTTGATGCCGCTAGCAATCAATAAGCAATTGGGTTAGGGAGCGCCCAAACCAACTAACTTGAGGGTGTTAATGGCTGACCGTTCAGTAAAGCGACCAGTTGGAATATTGTCTGATGTACTGGTCAAGGTTGGTAAGTTTATATTCCCGGCCGACTTTGTGATCCTAGACTGGAAAGTTGACTTTGAAGTTCCCATAATCTTGGGACGACCATTGTTAGCTACTGCAAGAGTGTTGGTCGACATGGAAAGAAACGAACTGACGTTCAGATTAAACAACGAATTGGTCAAGTTTGATGCGTGTAAGCTGATGAAGCAACCAAGAGACATGAGAGTGGTCGCGGTTATAGATGTGGTTGATGAAGCCCCTGCGGAGTTGCATATTGAGGAGAAGGGTCCTGTCGAGACCCTAGATGTTACGAGAATGAGGTCGCGATCGCAAAGAGATAATCATGTAGAGGAAGGTGGTGAGAACAAAGCAAGGAGAAGGAAACATCGCAAAGCAAGAGTTAAGAGGTTGTCGCGACTAGCTACGGAGCCGATAAAAGAGAAAGTTGGTACTCAACAGAATGGTGTGGCGTGCACTTATTCTGCCGATTTCGTTTGCTTTGGAGACCTTGGCGGTCTCCAACATCATGCCAGACACTGAGTCCTATGGATTTCACAGGTATTCCTTTTTTCTCACAGTTTTAACTTTCACATGTATGCATTGGGGACAATGCATGAGTCTAAGTTGAGGGTGTTGGGATACCTGTGAGTCTTTCACCACCGAGGGTTTTTGTTGTCGTGTTTCTTTTCCCTCCGGTGTGCTATCTAGTAGAACCGGCATGTTTAGGTTGTCGTTTAAATTTTAGTTGTTTTCTAGTGTCCATAGCAAGCATCATGACATTTTTTTTAAAAAAAAGTACTAAAAGGAGCCCCCTCTGAAAAAGTTTTTGTACTTATGTTTGAAACGATTGACTGTCTGGATCCTTGAATGTCATTGTGTGGTTATGATTAGAGTAAGTATGCTTAAGCCGAGCTGTTGTTTTAATAGTTAGTAGTGGTATGGTTTCTTGGTGCCAAGCGTGTGTGAGCTTATTGTTATAAATTCTTACTCTGTGCATGCATCTAGAACTTGCCCGGTCTATTTTGTTAAGTTTGAAGTTGGTTACTTAGGAAAGGATCACAGGCCCTTTTTGTGTGCAGTCCACTTAGCCTATAAAACCGTCCAAATACAAATCTTCCCTTTGATCCCTGTTTGAGCCATAATTGACCCTGTTCTTTCAATAACCTGTCACCGTTCCTTGTTTAACTTTGAATTACTATTTTGGCCCTGGTCCTTCCTTGGACATCGTGCACCTCAGCTCAGGCAATCAGCCTAAGTTGAGGGTGGCTACTATAGAGGTAAATGAGAAGAAAAATAGGATGGATAAGAGTGGTTGTGGATAGAATGAAAATTCCGGGTGTGTGTCTTAGAAAAGAAAGATAAAGAAACGAAAAAAGAGATGAAAAAGAACGAAAAAGAAATAAAAAGAAGTATCAAAATAAAGAGGCCGCACCTGTAGCTAGAAAGAAGGGAATAAAGAGGTGAAGAAGGATGGACAAAGTAAAATTATGTGGAAATAGTAGGTCGGTGATTCCAAGGAGGGTTTAGTCACTATTCTACAAACGTATCCTACCTGCACCCGAAGCCTCATTACAAGCCTAAACAAGTCCTGTAGTGATCCTGAGCGGCTTTCTGAAAGACTGAAATAGAATAGTAAGGGCAAGCCTATGGCATCGCATGTGCATTGTTTGAAATCGTTTGTGAGAGTGAGCGCCTTACCTAGTCCTGAATCTTGTGTGTGGGACTTCTTTGCGGTGAGGGCACCAAGATTTTTGTAGTGTCTATTGACTGTTAGGATAGCTGTGCGTGTGTATGCATAATACTCTATCATATAGGAATGACCTGTTTGGATCCTTGCAAGTTAACGGTTCATACATTTGTGTGCTACTAGGGAGCTTGATTTAAAATTGAATAAGCATTGAATGACCATGAGTTGCTAAAGACACGAGTTTGTTTTCTTAGTTGAGTCGTCGTATTATTGTTTTTGTGTCATGTTGCTTGAGGACAAGCGAACATTTTAAGTTGAGGGTGTTGATGTGCCGCCATTCTACGGCACTTTCGACGCCTCTAAACTAAGAACAATCGTACGTTTTCAAGCAACCGTCGTTGTTTTTGATGTTTTATGGTATGTTTTCAGGAAAGGGAAACAAACATGGAAACAGAAGGAAATACGAGCAAAATGACGTTTTGGATAAGAGTGACGGCCCGAGTGACGGTCCGTTAAGCTTGTGACGGTCCGTCGGCCCAGACCGTCAAGTGGAGGCAGCACCACTGCCTAGTGGTGACGGCCACCGTGACGGTCCGTCAAGATGGTGACGGTCCGTCGGCCAAACCGTCAAGTTGAGGCAGTCTGCGACACGGATTCCGAATGTTTTTGGGTTTATTTCCTGGACTCCTATAAATACCCTATGTTAGGTTTATTTTACATGTTGTTCACCCAATAGTTTTAGGAGAGTTTTAGTCGACTTTTGAGAGCAACAACACGTTTTCTTTGTCTTGAAATCGTGTTCTTGAATCGTTCTTGGGATCTTGGTTTTTTGTTCTTGGATAATTGAAGATTGTTTTCATTATATTGTAAGAATCTTTTCTCTTTATTATGAATATTATTATCTTCTCTTTTCTTAATAGCATGAGTAACTAAACTTCCCACAACTAGGGTTGTGGGAGCCATGGCTAAAATAGCGATATAGATTCAGGGTAGCGTCGGGTTCAATATTTATGATTGTCACGTTGTTAATCATTCATTCTTCACGTTTTCTAGTGGTTGCAAACATTAGAACATGCCTAGGTTTAATTTGCTTGAGTAAAGAGATTAAAATCGGGAAATTTGATTAACTACGAGGATTCGAGACTACTAACTCTCGTTTTATGATTAATGCTGTAACTAGATTAATCTACTTGATGTTTAGGATTGAAATCTAAAAGCTCACCTTTTCAAGTTCGAGAGAATTGAAAAGGAAATTCGTCTATTTGGTTGAGAAACGTTTAGATGATACCATTAATTCAATCACATCGTGACATGCATATAGAAAGAACCCGGTTAAGCTTTGAATCGAAATTGTTACAACGCCATGGTGAACACTTCCCTAGTTCTCTCTCATATTGATTTTCACTCATACATTATTGTTCATTTTGTTTACACATTGTTCACACAAAACCCCCCTTTATTTACCGAAAACTATCGACCATTAGTCATCTAATTCACTAAAGACTTAACTTTCACCTTATTCCCTGTGGGATCGTCCCCAACCTCTGTTGGGTTCTATATTTGACAAACGACCGCTTACGCTTCGTAAATTGAGGTGTAGTTTGGGCGTTATCAAAAGCTAAGGAGCATGGTTTAAGCTTAAGTGTGGGATTGTTCGCCCTTTTGATCAAAATTGAAGAAACATGATGTCAGCTCGGCCGTAGTGGACCTCAAGGAGTATAGCTCACCCTTCTTCTTCATCTTTTTCTATAAATTGCTTTGGGAACAAAGCATGATTTTAAGTGTGGGGTGGGGATTCTTCCGATAACTATGAGTTTTAGGGTGAGTATGCCATAGGAGTTTATTTTATTTGAAAAAAATAAAATATATATATATATATATATATACAAAAAGATTTTTTTTAGTTTTTTTAGAGACATATCTCATTCACCCCTTGATTTTTCTTTTCGGTTCTTTTCCGAGGGGGTGCCCTTTGAACCGGGTAGTTTTTATTTTTTAAGAGTAGTTTTTTATTTTTTTTAGTCATAGATAGAGAAATTTTCTCGACGATGGATGGATGACGACCGTCTTGAGAGAAAATTAGTCATAGGAAGAAGAAAGATTAGAAATCATAGCCTTTTGAATACTAGGTACTTCACCTAAGTATACACTAGACGTCATGGGTAATTCACTCAAAAGAAGCATAAAAAGTAGGAAACTTCATTTAGAGAAGCATAGGCTCTTTAACTTGACTCAAAAAAATCTAAAGATGGGCTTAATAATGTTAATTCATTCAATTTGATTGTGTTGTGAATATGAAGTCTTAGGAAGCCATTTTTGAACCATTATGCCATGTGTGGTGAGTGTTTGTTGTGTTTCTTGCATATCTTGATATCTAGAACTTTCCCCGTGTGTGTATGAAATGAAACATAGTGTTGACTTGTGGGACATGATCAAGGCATTTCTTTGTAAGCCACTTCTTTTTGACTATTGTTTGTGCCACCCTTTATGATTGTGTGGTTACCCACTTCTTGGCAGCCATGTCAGTTTTAGAGGTTGTGTGGTTTCAATAAAGGGTCTGTGAAAATATGATTGATGTATGCATGATTGAGTGGATTATGGGTCATGATTTAACTGTCTAGTTAACTTGGGTGTGAATAGACCTGTTCAATTGATATCTTAATATGTGAAATTTTGTAGGGTGTGTAGTGATTTGTTCGAAGACGAACAAAGGTTTAAGTGTCGGGTGGTGATCTTGGGCGTATTTACATGCCCGCTTGCCTCATTTACCCATGTTTTAGCCTTATTTTGAGGGCAAAAGTGATATATATTCCTATGATTATTTGCATTTTCATGGTGGTGAGCTAATATATGTGATTAGATGCTTTGCAGGGATAATATGGAGAAAAAAATAACCCATGAGAGCTAAAATAGAAGCATAAAGGCATTGGAAAGGAGTTAGCAAACTTTCCGGAGAAAAAGAAAGTAAAAGAAGAAAATCTGGGTTGTGGCGTACTGCTGGCGCGCCACCCCAGCCCCCAAACTACTGATGGGTGTGGCTGGCGCATTGGTGGCGCGTCGCCCCAGGCCCCAAACTTCAGAAGACTGAAGTTGGCGCTATGGTGGCGCGGTGCGCCAAGCCCTAACCCAAAAAAATTTCAGCTTTTTTCTACTCCAAATCCAAGTAGGAAAAGGGGTTATTTTCCTCCTACTCTATAAATACATCTCAAATTACGATTTTTACCCAACTTTTGACCTACGAAGAGCTAAGAGCCCCTGTGGAGGACGGAGAACATTGGTTTCATCTTTTCTTCTCCTTTGTTATTTATTTTACATTTTTCTTTGGATGATTTGTTGTAATAGCTCCATGTCTATGTGGAGTTAAACTTCTCGTTCTAGGATTGTGGTAGCTAACTACATGATTGTTTAGTAGACGGTTGATTCGATTATTTGTTCATCATATTAGTTGTTCTTATGTTCTTGTGCTTACTATTTTAATGCTTCACGACCATTAAAATAAATCTATAATCTCTTTGTGAACTCAGAAGAAGAATCATTGGGATAGAACGAAGAATATAGGGAGAAAGACCTCTCTTTGTAACGTAAAGGGTAGGTTAGCGACTAGGATAGGAATATACCTAGAACGTCTTGTTTGGTTTATACGAGAAGATATATAAAAGCGTTCGGAATAAGATGTCACATCCTCACTCAACGATGTAGTTGTGATGCTATTCTCGATAGGCAACTAGAGGCTCGAAAGACCATAGTTGTAAAATCAACCCCGAAATCAATAACTAGATAAACAAACAAGTCGATGAAATTGCTTATTCAATATGATTGTTAGCAAATTCATAGTCCTAGATCGATTTCATCACATTGGTTACGTGAAAATCTGCTCTTTATTTGGTTAATTGTTCAATAGTTAACTTCTTCTTTTTATTTCTAGATTAGTTAATCATCACCTTTGGAATTTCCCGCTTGAATAAATAATTAAAACTAGTTTAATTTAGTGAATAGTTAATCGACAAGTCTTTGTGGGTAGGATATCTGGAATTACAATCCTATATTACTTGTACGACCGCGTACACTTGCGTGAGCGTCAGGACGCAATAGTTTGTTGGGATCAAAATCGAGAGGGCGTCATGCGGAAGCTATTAATTGCAAACCATCAAAACGATAAATCAGATGACAAAGAAAATTATACTAAAAAAAAGCATATTATTGATAATATTTGGTCAAACGACCTACATATTATGAAAACTAATATAAAAGAAAATATTAAAACTATAGAGAGAAAATCCCCCCCTAAACAAAACTCTCAAATCCTAAAGGACTACATTATGGATGTTATTGTGTTCTGTTTGAGAAGAACATGTCTTCTATTTATAGAATTACAAGACTTCTCTTCCAAGAAAATGATAGATATTGTAGAGTTCTTTTTCACCAAGAAAACCTTTTTCCGTCAAGAAAATCTTTTTGAATTAGAACACAATTGTGTAGAATCCAAATAAGTTGGAAAATTCAGGGCAAATCCTAACAAATTTCCCCTTGGCCTGAATTTTCTGGTAAATAATCTTGATCTTCATTCTTCACATAATCATCATATATCACTGTTGCTTACCATGATTAAAAATTAATATGGGTTAAAAATTGGAGCCATGTGCGCTAAAGTAAGCACGGGTTAATAGTATTGGAGCCCTATATTAAAAGTGAGCAGGGTTGAAAATTGAAACCTTGTGCATTAAAAGTAAGCACAGATTAAAAGTGGAGCTCATGCGTTAAAAGTATATATGCATGAGTTGAAAGGAGCTCAAGCGTTAAAAGTTAGCCAGGGTTGAAAGTTAGAGCCCATGCGTTAAAGTAAGCATGGGTTGAAAATTGATTTTGATTTTTAAAGATGGATCAGCAGCAGGGTTGTTGAAATATGATTGATTTTTTTTTCTCTCTCCACACGTAGTACTTCAGACTAGTTTCTTCTAGTTTTTTGACAAAAAACCTTCATTATCATCAAATTGATTGCAACTTGATTTGAACCCGCCTTGAACCTGTTTTCAATCTCCATGAACTATTGGATCAATGGCTCATTGAATCGTTGAACCCATTGGATCGTCCGGCTCTTGATACCACTTGTTGGGATCAAAATCGAGAGGGCGTCATGCGGAAGCTATTAATTGCAAACCATCAAGGCGATAAATCAGATGACAAAGAAAACTATACTAAAAAAAGCATATTATTGATAATATTTGGTCAAACGACCTACATATTATGAAAACTAATATAAAAGAAAATATTAAAACTATAGAGAGAAAATCTCCCCCTAAACAAAACTCTCAAATCCTAAAAGACTACATTGTGAATGCTATTGTGTTCTGTTTGAGAAGAACATGTCTTCTATTTATAGAATTACAAGACTTCTCTTCCAAGAAAATGATAGATATTGTAGAGTTCTTTTTCACCAAAAAAACCTTTTTCAGTCAAGAAAACTTTTTTGAATTAGAACACAATTGTGTAGAATCCAAATAAGTTGGAAAATTCAGGGCAAATCCCAACACAGTTGGGCAGAAGACGCCAAAGTTATCACTGAATATATGATTCAAAAGGGCATTGATCCAAATGTAGTCACATACAACACATTGATAGATGAGTACTGTTTGCAAGGTCGGATACATGAAGCAAAACAAGTGTTTGACTCTTTGGTTCAGAGGGGTGTTCAACCTGACAATACTAGCTACAACACTCTAATCAATGGTTATTGCAAAAGAAGGGAAATAGACAAAACCATAGATCTTGTGAGAGAAATGCCTCTAAAACAAATAAAACCTGATACCATAACATACAACGCTGTTTTGCATGGATTATTTCGAGCAGGGAGATTCTCCCATGCGCAAAAAATGTATGATGAGATGCGTGTTTCAGGATTCAATCCTGATACTCACACTTATTGTATCATGCTAGATGGTTTTTACAGGAATGAACATGTTGAAGAAGCTCTGGTGTTTCTTCAAGAACTGGAAAGAAAGAATGTTGACCTCAGTTATTCTATGTATACTATTGTTATTGCTGTATTGTGCAAAAAAGGAAGAGATAATGTATAAGTACCCCTAAAATATACCCGAAGTTGCTATGACACACCTAAACTTTACAGGGTTACTATTACCCCCTTAACTCACTTTTTATGTATTTTTGTGCTCTTTTTTGCTGATGTGGCTGTCAAGTAGCAGAATATTTTTGTGCTCCTCTTGTGCTGACTTGACAGCCATGTCAGCACAAACAGAGCACAAAAATACAGAAAAAATGAGGTTAGGGGGTAATAGAAGCCTGTAAAGTTTAGGTGTGTCATAGCAACTTCGGGTATAGTTTAGGGAGGTACTTGTGCCTTTTCTCAAAAAGGAAAGCTCAATATTGTTCAAGATATATTCAATAAAGTGTGTTCCGAAGGTTTACATATCAACGTGAGGTTGTACAATACAATGATAAATGGCTTTTGCCAGGAGGGTTTGCTAGATGAAGCAAAAGACTTGATGAGGAAGATGGAACAAAATGGTTTTTCACCAGAACGTTTTACTTATGATTTTATTTTGCAAGGGTTTCTTAGAAGTGATAAGTTACATGAGGTATTTCCACTTCGGCAAGAAATGGTTGAGAAGGATTTCTCTCCTAATGCATATACATTTCAGCTGCTGATAAATCTACTCTACTCGACATGATCCAGAGATTAAAGCCCAAAGATTGGAAATGATTGTTTTAAAATTTGTTAAAGGGATAGTATGCAGCAGCCACTTGGTCAATTTATGCGTACAATAGTTCATTTTCTTAGCCTTCTCTTTACTATTTATCAGTCAATTCATACCCATCAAAAAAAAGAAAGAAGAAGAGAACGCAAGAAAAGAAGAAATAAGAAGGGAATGCAGCGAAGAACTTGCAAATTAATATGGCCAAATGATCAATTAATGTAATAAATGGGTGATTTTTTTAAATTGGGCTACTTTGGGTGTAAATAAATTTGATGGGCTGATATTCTGTCTAATTTTCCCATTTTTTAATTGTGAATGTGCTTATCATTCATCTAGCTTTGCAAATTAAAGAGGTAAAGGCCCATAATTTTTACTCCATCCATATCTATTTAAGACCACAAGATTAAAGGGTTATTTTGTACACACCTTTTGTTTATGGCCACAAGATTAAAAAATCTTTTTTACATTCTTAAACTCCGTGTCCAGACAAACTAAGACACATAAATTGAATCAGAGGGAGTATAATTTTTCAGGCTCCGTATTTTTATTTTACATCTCCCAGTATGTCTCCTTAATCCCTTGTATAGATGTTCATTTCTTGGATCTGTATTCCTGCTCAGGTACCGATTTGATGAATAACAAACCTGGCTTGATTTGATAATATCCTCAAAACATATTGTTTTTCAATTATACCTATTGTGAAACTAGAGATCTTTGAGAAAGCGAAAGAGCTGAAATGCCTTATAAGACCATGTCCTACAAGTTGAACAGACAAACACCCGGAACTTTAGGATTTAGCTGGATGATTATATTGATGTTGCATTTTACTTCTCTTTCCATGCATAGTTCCTGTGTCATTGTCAATTATATGCTTGTTGGTCTAACCTCTATGAGAAAGGACTTAGTAATACAAAGGAACATAATTACAATTATGCTGCATTTATCAAAGACTCTTCCCTTCTAAGTACAATTTTTATGTTCAATGTTTTCACTTGTTGGTAGCTGCACCAACAGTTAGTGGTTTGGTGTCATAAGATGTAGTTTGAAAGTCAGGACAGACAGAAATTGGTCCCATAACGAAACACGGAATATAAGGAACAATTGACTTAAGAAATATTAACAAGGGAGGGTTATAACCCAAGATGACTTGTGTATCAATGTTAACAAGGGAGATAACTTTACCTTTGAACTTTTAACCTTTGAGGACATACTTGAAACTAAGGGAGGCAGTGCCCCTTTTTTGGCTATTGTTTTGGATCAATCTGTTACTAGTTCATTGTATGCTCTTTGCAGGAATCAACTGTTTGTTCCTGAAGCATGATGATGCCCTTTGGTAGTTGAGTTAGCTTCAAAATTATGTTCCTGCGATCAAGTGACAGTGTGACACAGCTTAAGCTTTCAAAGAAGGAACCATTGTGTAACATATGAAAGGTAAATGAACCTCAATCTAATGTAACTGAGCCACTGTCAACGACTCTTTTTTGTCACTCGTTATATGCCATAGTTGATGGACGTTATTAATTATCTGTGAAATAGTGAGCTTAGCAGATGAAAATATTAGAGTCATCATCTATTTAAAATAGAGTTTTAACTTCTTCTTTTTTTAATGTCTAGAATGGCCTTGTTGGATAGCGATATAGGTATATGTTTTAGTATATAAGGTATATGGTTAGGTCCACACCGAGTTTTTGTTCAATATTACCGTGTTCTTACATTGGAAAAAAATGAGGAAGTTAAACATAGCCCTTTACAATTTGAATGGCAGAAAAAGACCCTGCAAAAGTCTCTTGTGTGTTATTTTCAAATCTCTTATGTGTAGCATGCGATTGGTTGAAAAAAAAAAGTCATTTCATTAGTTTAAGAAATCATGAACTCAAGAATATTGTGACCCTGAATCATGCTAGAGAGGATGAAAACTTACAGAAATTAAAAGAGACAGAGATCAACCTCTTCGATTCAAGAAAATGGAGAAAACATTTAGAAATGATAGTGATTTAGTTTGTTTTTTCTAATGCAATTATCATAGAGAAAAAAATGAAAAAAAGGATGCACCGTATTATATTGAGTTTTGAAGCTGTATAAGGCAAATATTGGACAAGACATGTGGTGGAGCTAGTTACATATACGTGGAGGGTCAAATGAGTAGCAGTATTTTTTTATTATTTTATCATCCGATTAGTTTAATCCAAGTGTCCTTTAAACCTTGCGTACTTATTTGACTGTAACTTTTTTTGAGCTAAACAAAAGCACTGATGAGCTCGCTTCATCATTGACATATATATCTTCACTGATGAATTTTTCTATGCCATTATTTTCCTCTTTTTTCAACCAATTGAAGTAACAATTCTCTCTTTTCATGTCAAGTTTGGATATTGAGTTATGAGTAGGCTTATGTTTTTGTGATTTATATCTTTTAATTTTTCATTCTCTTTATGTAGTAAAGTTAGGAAACTCAAGAGATTCGAGATATTATTATGTAGATTGTAATGTTATTTTAAACTTAAAATGAAGAATTTGTAACTGAAAATTTATGGGAAATTAATATTTGGACCTTTTTAGGTCATTTAGAGGAATAAAAAAGAAAAAGATCAAAATATTATAATAAAGATAAATAGAATTTTTAGCCAAATTAATATTTGGACCTTTTCATTTAGGGGAATAAAGAGAAAATGTCACTCCGATCCTTAGCTATCGATTGAGAAAATGTCACTCACTTTGTTTGTGTGTGTCTCTCTCTCTCTATAAATATTATCATTAATAATTGAGAGATCAAAAATACTAATGAATATGAGCTCGTTTGGATTGGCTTTTGTCAAAAGCCATAAGTTAAAAATTTTAACTTATGATTTTTGGCTTATTTTTTACCATTTTAGCTTAAAGCCAACCATTTCTTAACTTATGATTTTTGGCTTATTTTTTACCATTTTAGCTTAAAATCAAATGCTTATAAACACATTTTTTAAAAATTTACCTAAAAACTCAAAAAACACTTAAGAGCTATTTTAACTTAAAAATACTTCAAATGAGTCAATCCAAACAGGTTTTAAGCATTAACCTTCTCTAATTTAAAAGATTAACTCTGAGTGAAGCAATTAGTTTCAACCAATCATTTCATTTTCGAGAAACAACTAATTTAAAGCTTCGTTTGCCATTTTGAAGTCCAACCTATATTCCTACCTTGCCAACTAACCTATTTTTTCTCCAATTCCACCTTAAGAGAGAAGAAAACAAAACCCAATCACTACCCTACAAAAATATCAATAATAAAAATAATAATGATAACAATATATACAATTAATTAGAATAATCAATCATTGACTATTTTAGTACTAATGAAAATTACTTACCTGTTTTTCTGACATGTGGCCCCGTTTGCCATAACAGCGTGACGGCGACGATCTCCCAACTTCTCCGGCAAATCTTCTCTCTTACTTCTTGCGTTTCAAAGTATCTATTGTTTTTTCTAAAAAAATAATTCTCTTAAATTATTTGTCATTTTAAATTTTTTTAACAAAATTAATTATTTTTTACCTATTTTACCTTCGTATAATATTTCTTTGAAGTCTATAAAATTCTTGATTATAGAGTGTTATTAAAGTTGTTAATTAGTTTATTTTTAAGTGTCTATTTAAAATTTCTACGCATTTCTATTGATACGATGGTAAGGTGATTTTGACAATTATATACTCGTTAATAGAAATAACACGTAAATTCAGTAAAACATTTAACGGGGAGACATGCAAAACAATGGTAAGATGACTTTAACAATTATATACTCATTAATAGAAATAACACGTAAACATTTAACGAAGAGACGTGCAAAACAAAAAAGTAACAAATAATTTGAAACGAATAGAATACAATTCTTTTAGGGGTCGTTTGGTGGCTGGTTTTGAGAAAATTTTGCATAAGTAATATCACGTTTGATAGCTAGTTAGGAGGTAAATTATTCATGTATAAAAGTAATGCAGTATTTGATTTGCAATTTTGAAATTCACATAAAAAAAATCTATATATTATCTTATACAGGATAAAAGGTGAAATAAATTATACATATATAATTAATCCTATCAAACACTCCTTACTTGTTCAAATCAACAATTCTTTTACTTGTTCAAATCAACTTTCTTCTACCTGTTTTCTCAACGTGGCATGTTCTTCCAGCTATTTCCCCCTTTCTCTTGGGCCCCACACGGTTTCTCACCTCCCTATATAAATCCTCACCCTACCTTCTTCCCTTTTCATCCCGGCCTCGATCGATCAGTTAAATTATCTCTCCGATTCAGTACTGCATTTTTCTGATATTTTTGAGATATGGAATCGAAATCTATGGCAGTGTTTTTTGCCATCGTGGCGATTTTGTCGGTGGTTGCTACCGCTCAGGAAGTGACATTGGCTCCGGCACCGTCGCCGGACGAAGGCGGCGCGTTTTCACTACCGGTTTCCGGTGCGATTGTCTTCTCCTCACTAATCTTGTCTGTTGCCGCTCTTCTCAGGAACTAGATCGATTCCTCGTTGTTGATTTGATGAATATTCATTGATCTGCGTTACTGCTGGTATTTACATAGATACATATTGTAGATAAATACTTGATGTTTGAGTGACTTTATTTATTTATTTTTCGGGGTTTTTCGCGGGTGATATAGTAGGGATTATTATACTTGTTTTTGTATAATTATATTGGTTTGGCTATATAATAAAGAGAGTTTTATCTTTTTGAATCCTTTTTGCGAATATGTTTCGATAAAACTAGACTAGCTTTTCATGAAACAAGTGATAAACCGGGTAAATGAGATCTCTTGGTCATCGATGAATGAATAGAAGAAAATGATATTTTCATATCTTTTATATATGAAATGAAGATTTTTGTGTAAAAATAAAGATCGTAAAAAGGATATTAAATTTTTATAAAAGAATTGTAAGTGGGCTTACAAAATCAATTCTCTCCGAGATTATAGGAAGAATAATTTTTGAAAATGGATGTGAAATAAAAGTAATTTTTATTAAAAACTCTATAAATGTAGTTTCCTTTCTCTCTCCTTTTTTTTTTAAAAAAAAATAATTATAAAACCAAAATTTACATTGAAGAGTTACTACAATCGAAAATAAATTTTAAAAACATTTAAAAGGTCAAAATAAGAAACAGCTTAGCTGAGTTGTAGCTAAGCTGGGTTTTGTAATTACAGATTTGGTAATTAATAAAAATTCTCAATTACCAAAAAAAAAAAGAGTCAAAATAAAGAACTTTGTGAGGCTATTTGAGTGCATGCATTTCCTTTTCTTTTTATATACTCTCTCCGATCTATAATGAATGTTTATTTTGCCTTTTAATACACCTCTTAAGAAAATATTAATTACTAAGAAAAATAGATATTTTGATTAAACTATCCGAAATATTGAACCTATTTATTAAAAAAAAATTGAAGTAACTTAAAAGACTTCTTAGAGATATATAAACAAAGACAAATTTGAAAAAATAAAATTAATTCCTTCTTTTTGAAAATTCAAAAAATAAAATAAAAAAACACTTATTACTTATTTTTGAATCAAACTAAAAAGGCTAAGTGGGACACGTATTAAGGATGGGAAGGAATATTGTATAATCTTTTGCTATTCGGAATCATTGACCCTACCGATCTATTAATGAGAGAAGTATTTTTTATCGAAATTTTTCTATTTTCAGATACTCAAATCAAAAATTTCTAATTAAAAATGAAAGGTTCTATCTATTCACACTTCTCCTAGTGGTGATAGTGCATGCATCTTTAGCCTTAGCCCTTAAGACATTAAAAATGAAAGGTTCTATCTATTCACACTTCTCCTAGTGATAGTGCATGCATCTTTAGCCTTAGCCCTTAAGACAAACTCAAGCGTTAAGTAGCGCCGTTTAATGGCGTGCAGGGAGCAGTCATCGTGTTGTTGATAAGTGCGACTATGTAAATCGACAACAATACGATTACTCAACTAATAAATTTTTAGAAATAATATGGAAAATACATTTAATCTATAAATATATAGAACATGCTTAATTGGATACGAGCCAAGATAATAATATTTATTTTTAATCAGTTCTTGGACTTGAATTATGATCCCCGGAGTTTACTACTGAATCATTAATTATAACCCGGAATTTATGTTAAAGGAACTATCAAAAATCAAAATCTTAATTTTATCAAAAAGTTTCTTCCTTGCTCCCTTTTTTAACTAAAAGATCAGAAAGGGGAAGGGGAGTAACCTAGCCTGGTTCTTGTTTGTTTTCCTTAACGGTATAGTACGGCACATGGGGTCTCCTTTACCGGAGGGTTCCCACAGAGAAGTCTTGCGTTGGCTTGCCAAAAGCAATCAGAGAGGGAGTTCTCTCACGGACTGAGTGAAGACGCTACTCTTTCTATACTCTCTTTATCTGGTTGGGAAATAGTACGCCCGGTTCACCAGGTTCTACCACTGCAGGGCCGAATCATAGTCAAAAGTTTTCGATAGATGTAGGTTATGACTGGATCCCCCGACCTTCACGTCAAGGAGTTGCATTTATCAATCGACAAGTTAACGTGCCTATGCATAAGCCAGGTGTTCTAGTCGTTGTCTTTCATGGTGGGGATTTTGGCTATCAAAAGGTGCATTTTCTCCTGGATGGAGATTTGGAGAGGCCTTTTTGGGTGTCTATTGCATCGCCAATAAAGGGAAAGAATGACAGATAAAAAGAGGACAAAAGAGGAATGGTAACCGCCAAAAACATTTCCCTGCTCCTTTTATTTTGTTAGCTCTTATATATTCCTCCTACACAATTGCAGTAGGACTTTGTTAATCTGTAATATACACAATCCATATACACTCTTTTTGTCTTCTTCTTTTTTAGTTTTTTATTTATTTGGGGGAGATAGGTTTTGTTTTCTGGTTCGATCGATACACATTGGTATCCATGATTATCCACGCAAGTCCCTTGTCTGGAATGCCATGTCTTCACCTCAACTCCCAACGCATAATTCATTCACCAGCACTGAAACAGAAACAGCCACAAAGGTAATTATAATCAAAACAAAAGAAGCATGAAAATTATTATAAGTACATAAAATATAGCAAAATACTGAAAAATAAAACGACGATTTCTAAAATGAATAGCTAAATGATTTCACCAACCAATCAATGGCAAAAGAAGAATGGTTTATTCATTTATTCATCACCTATTATTCTGATAAATCTATTAAAACAGCAAGAAAACCATATACACCCCTTTTCTCGTTTTTCCTGAAATTAACGAGGTTGAGTCATCTATTCTAACTTCCAAGGATCAATTCTGATAAATCCCTTAAAATTAGATTATGCAAGAAGTAAAGGGCAGCAAAATCAGATGCAATAAGTGAAGGGCATCAGAATCATAAGAAATTCATCCACCTATCTAAATAATGACATGACATGTGAATCCAGCTCACTCAAGACAGAACTTGGGCCTAGGCATCAAAGCCAGACCAAACTTTTGACAACATAGTGTCCAACCGAGCTACTACAGCAAAGAGTCTAGGCGAACCTGAGTCGAGCACGATCAAAACTTATACAATACCGTGCGCAACCGGGCTTCTGAGAATAGAATGGAGCCTAGCAGCGCCGAGCTCGAGTCAACTATTTAACCTTTTCTTCGTCTAAGCGACTAATACATTTGGAATTCATATTAAAGTAAGTGATTAAGCAAAACATATAAGAATCCATAGCTTAGATTGAGAATTGAATACAAATGCAACTGAATTACTTGAAATCACTAATTTAAATTACAACTTAAATCCAAAGGACGTCACATTTTACATAGAACATACTATTGAAAATTTTAAAGTCAGAAACAAAGTAATATACTGATCTGAACTAAATTAATGATCTCAATTCATTAATCAATCTTTTTCTTGTGTTTAATGTCACCATAGAGTAGCTTAAGTTACAATCTTATTAACAATGTAGTTATATCGCATAAGTATAAATTATTAATTTCTCCCTCCATTTTAAGTTGTTTGTTTTACTTTCCATTTTTAGTCCGTTTAAAAAAAAAAGAACGTTTCTTTTCTTTTTTTAGCAACACTTTGATTCTAACTTTCTACCTGGCCTGTTTAAGATCACAAGATTAAAAGGTATTTTGGTACATTCTACATATCTTTAGTTTAAAGCCACAAGATTCAAAAGTCTTCTTTACTTTCTTAAACTCCATGCCAAGTCAAAACCAAACAAACAAATTGAAACAGAGAGAGACTAAGTATTAACATTTTAAAATCCAAATTAGTTAGGTTTATTCAACACTAGAACTTAACCTTTTAGTTTTCAAGTATTAATTATACGACTCAACCGAATTGTTCAAATCAAGCTTTGACCGAGACCGAGTTTTGATGGTAACTGATCAGAACTTTTCCCACTCTTTCAAAACAAGTCGAGCTAAAACACCAGCAAGCCGAGTAGAGCCGAGCCAGTGCCCAGACCTAGACAACATCAGCTAACTTGCAGTGCTTTCTTTGAGCGGATGCTAATACTAGGCTGGAGAGCTTCTTTGGGAAAAGCATCTTCATCTAAAAGGAGGCTCAGCTCGGCTATTGTCCAGTCCTAAACAAGACCAGCAAACTGGCGCTGTATTTATTGAAGGTCTGATGCTAGCCCTAGATGGGAAGTTTTTCTTAGGGAAATGAATCTAGTTTAAAAGAATCTCAAACATGCTAAAGTCAAGATATTCACAAGCCACAGCCCATTCAACTTCGGGAGCAGCTAGTCAAGACTCAGTATGACCAGGGAAAGTGATCATGGCTTACCTCACAAAATGCAATAAATCTTGTAACCACTTGGAAGAAATATAAGTTGTTTCCGACTTCAACCCTGCGGCAAGATAATCAGAAGAATGCTCAGAATGAATTGAACACTGTTGTCACTTGCACAACAATTAAATGGTTGTCCATTGAAGACTATTATAGCACATGCTATGAGAAGATATTAGAAGAGTTTTAAATTGGAAGGATAAAAGAAAAACATGGAATGCACGACTGCAGAATAACCGGTCAATAACTGCATGAAATATTGATTTGAAAGAAAATTCTTTTTCTTCTCTGTTTACATCAAATTACAAAAAACTAACCCTTTGAAATCCTTCTACATGCAAAACATACCACCAAGTAAAAGAAAAAGAAGAAAATATGTAAAACTTGAACTTACCCTGAAATCACTGTAGCATATTCACGGTTCACCTTATTCTCAAATTTCCAAGGAAGTCTGAGAGTCTGAAAGTAACAGTGATATGCAAGAACAAATCAGTCAATTACGGACCGAAAGAAATAGTAAACACCCGTGAACATTGTCATCATTACAAAATGAAGAAAGCAGATTGGATGGCAGGTGTAACCTAATATTTTTAGCAATCGCTGTGCTTCCATCTTCATGACCAAGATGACGCAGTACCACTTCCTCCAGACGGCCATCACGGTATTGATGCTGCAATAGTGGACCATAACGTCCGTAAGCAATCAGGCATGCATTTTGAATATACCAAAGACTGAAGCGAAACAATACTAGAGATAAGAAACGCAGATAAAAAAGATAATCAGAAAAGAAAATACTGCTTAACTTGATGAATATATAAAACTTCCTCTGTGGGGAGTATATAAAGTTTTATCGGGAACATCGATTATGGAAGAGAACAATCCCCTGTGACATCAAGTAACTACAAACTATATTCATAAAGGTAAGCATTTCTGCATAACCTCGGCCTTTAAAACCAATCCGTCACTGAAGTCTGACAACCTCCTCTCTCAATAAAGGAACCAAAAACCAGATGAACAAGGCAAACATATGACCTACATTGAAATTGAGTGACATCATACAGTCCTGAACGAGAGTCATCACTATATTATTAGCACATAAATTTCAATCTATACGTTGGATCTCGTTTGAACCACATGCTCTTCAAAAACTAATATTCTACTTCAGTGTCATTCAATATTTCAACTGAAAATAAACAACAATTTTATACTTAAAACTATCTATCATTAGAATGTCCTGGGAAAATATACTACTGACACGAGCCAAGACAATAAGCACAACCTTCATCAAAAGCAAGAGTAATTATAAACAGTCCATATTAGATGAGTTTACAGTGCTTCTTTGCTTGACAAGTTATTGGAAGTGGTTATGAATGTATATCTCAAGGGAACACATGTATAAGCACGAGCTTGTGGAATTGATGCACAACAGTAAAGGTTATAGAAGGTAAGAAGGCATTGGAGATTAACAATCAGTCTCTTCTTTTAGCCTTGATCTGTCAGTCAAACACTAAAGTATATTTTCTTTGGGTTTCTTGGTTAATCTTATCAAGGACGCCAAGCAACTTCACAAAGAAAGAGAATTTCCAAACCGACTCACACACAATCATTTGTTTCATTGAAAAAACGAACACCTGGGAAAATGGGAAATAGCATCAGATCCAGCAATCCAATGCTATAGCTTCCTCATTCGTCATCGTACATCATACACCATTAAAAATATGAGAGTGGAAAAGCTATGTTGGATGGTATGCCTATAAAGGTTTGGAAGTGCCTTAGAGAGGTTGGAGTAGCATCACTAACCAAGCTATTCAACATAATACTCCATCTGTTCAGTTTTACTTGTCACATTTGGACTTGGCACAACCCATTAACAAAACAATGATTGACATGACTGTTTACCACACTACCTCTATTAATTGATGTTTAGTATTAGGTCTTGAAAAATGGATAGAAAGAAGTGTAAGAACAACGAGAAGGGATAGAAAGGACTTCTCCAGCAGAACTTCATAATATGGATCTGCTTTAAGCCTATACTGGTTACTTGTTTATTCTGATAATGGATGAGCCAACCAACAGTTCACAGTATAGCCTTCATGGTCCATATCATTCACAAATGATATTATGTCAATTTACAAGATAAGCTAACGAGACAAAATAACGTTGTATCGATAGAGAAACACTATGGAGAATAAGGGTTTCAGGATAACATAAAACCAAAAGAAAAATATTCACTTCAAGTCGGCTATCGATCAGTCAAGGAAGGGGATTCAATTCGTCGAAAAGTTAATGTGTCAATAGGATTAATATTCTTGTTTTATACACATATAATATTTTGAATCCCCTTACTATTAGAGAAATACAAGTTTGTTTTTTTAGTTATTTTTCTTTAACCTCTCCCTAGAAGCTCCCACCTTTTTTTGCTCCCTTGGTGACTCGAATCCACAACCTTATTGTTAGAGGTGGAGGGTGCTTACCACCGGAGAAACCCCCTCTTGACAGAGAAATACAAGTTCAAATCCCAGATGTGGCATTCTTGGATTTTTTTAATCTCTTGTCAAAAATTCAGGCTCCGTCACTGGTCAACAATGTTGTTAAAGGCTCACTTAATACTTGAAGCTCGGTGTGCGAGCCAGCTTCGGCGCAGCTAGACTACTCTCCCACCACACAAGTATCGGTTAACTCTACAGAAAATTCCATTATTTCAAAAGGACATGCTCATTTTTACCAGAATGGCAACAAATCACTTGAAATCAAATTCTAAAGACACACAGACATCATGACATTTTTACCTTGTAGAAACAACTATTTCCAAATGGGCAAGTCCCATTGCCAAAGTCGTAATGCTTGCAGTCAATAGACCTGAGCTCAAAAATTGAAAAACAAAGATCAAGTTAGAGAGAAAAGAAACTTAAGAGGAAATAATCTTTTCTTTCCTTGGGAACAAGGGGAAGAGGGAACATTTTATAGATAAACAAGTTTAAGAAACACAAAGCCGGACTAGTTTGATGTGAAAAATTAAACAAATTATCAACTACTAAAATATTGAGTTCTTCTAACAGTCCTAAACTTAAAAGTATAATTAGAAAGTACACGTGCTACACTCGGGAGTTTAGATTTCTTTTTTTGAAAATGCAAAAGAAAGTGTTTTCGAAAATGCCTTCAAGGTAACAAATTTATTTTCATTATACAGAATTTCAAAAAGATTGAATGCACAAAACAAAGTAATCTTAGAATAATGAGTATTGTCCATCTTTGGACAGAGTAGCAGCACTCGCCAAATAAATCAAAAACATATGGGACTCGGAATTGGGTCAGTTCAAAGTTGAAACCAAAAAAAAACTGTGTCATTTCAAAGCCTAATGGAGCTTTTGTATTGACAGAAACGGAGGTGAAAGTGACAAGAGGAAGTTTTTCCTATTCAGTTGATTTTTAGCAAGAGAAACTGAAAGGAGGAAGGAGAGAAATAAGGTTTCATTTCTTCCAACCAAAAGCTGATGCAAAGGACCTTTTGTAATCCCAAAAAGAACAAATATTTGATCAACAATGTCGCTGTCAAATGACACACATTCCTTTTTTCCTACTCATAATAAATTCAGAAATATTATCACTCCTTCCTCTCCTTTCTTTTCTTCTACATGGTCTTCTTTTCTTTCTCTTTCTTCCTTTCTATCCAAAATATATATAAGAGTTCCATTTGGCTCATAACAATGAATATTGTCCAGGAACATTGACACTATAATTTGACTATGTACAACTAAATGAACATAATTGTTATCAAGAAAAAGATTTACGTTTTTGAAAATGGAGAAATCCCCGAGGGACAGTAGGCGCACAGTTCAATACTCGATGGGTAATGGACCAGCCTTACTCTTCCCAACTTAAATACCAAACTTCTTGTCTGCATAGGGTTTGAATCTGTAACGTTCATCTGACCCACACATCACAAGACTGCTCTCTTATCACTGGACCAAAGCACTCAAGGTATCACACTAAATAGAATACTTTCCGTATCAGTCCCTACCGGGCACCTGAGATCATACGCAATAGATTCTCTTACCAAAATTCCTCTAATACAACTGAAAATAGAGCTGAATATGTTAATGCATGTGTTGCAACTGCAATCAGAGAATTCAACATAAAATCTTTAAAGAAATTTCCATGTTTATTGCATCAAGACAAGTCATGTCCATGCTAATAATTCTAAAAGCCACACAGGTAAACAGAAAGCCGAAGTAAAAACAAAGAACACAAAACAGAAAAGGGGAAAGATGAACCTGAGTTTGGCTTTGTAACTGTCAAGGATATTTTTCTTTTCTTCTTTTGTGGAGAACCAAATGACACTTGGAATGACAAAATATGAAAGCTTCCGGCATACGGGGCAGGTCCTAAATGTCGAGTTGATATCAACCCCAGAGGAAGGAGAACCACTGCGCCAATTCCTGATACATGATATACAAAATGGATGATCACACTCAAAAAGGATCCCAAACTTCTGCTCTGCTGCAGTTGTCTTAGAGAGTACACGTTCAAGACACACACTGCACTCTATTTCTTGACTATGCTTCAGTAAATCAAGCCGCTTTTGCCTCTTCTCACATGTTTTCATATGCTCCTCTCTTTCCTGAGGCCGGAAAGGATGCAAGCAATGCTTTGCACAGATTGGACACAGATCTCCATGAATATAAGGACAGTTTTCTCCCATTGGACAATTACCACCAGCAGCAAAAGAGCAAATTGGTTGATCAGCTGGATTAATTATCTTCAACTCGACAACATTATCAATCTCTGCCACATCGTGATGCTCTGAATTTTCACTCCATACAGATTGGTTGGGGGGGTAAAAAGGTGCGCCTGAAGCCAAATACTCGGAAGAAATGCCTGACAGAAGTCCTGCACCATCTGCTAGCATTCCAGGAGAGAGGGTGGTGGGAGGAGAAGTTAAGAGAAGATGCTGAGCTGGAGCTGACGAAGATGGAAGTGAAGGTTGTTCAGAAACTTTAACATGTTTGTACCTACACCTGCTTCCATAGGCACATAATCCTTTTTGGTAGTATGTGCATACCTGCAAAAACAATCCAAGAGTTACTAGATGCTGAAGTGGCCAATCAAAACTATGATTGCAAAACTATAGTGTCCAGAACATTACATTATTTGGAGGATCTTTCCAATCATGCGAGAAATCACAGTACTCCCCTTTCAGACATGCACCATGTACAAAGAACTTGCAAAGAATCCTGGCAAATATACAAGCATGTGTGTAAGTGCATATGGCCATCTAAAAGAGACCACAAATTCATTTACGAATTATAATTAACAAAAAGCTTTGCCCATCAATATATAATTATGTTTTTGGATAAAGTTGCCAATCAAATTCTTTAGTTGTATAGTTATTGTAAAAGGACCAATGATCAGAAAATGCTAGTGTTTTGATAAGTTGCCTCTTCAGATATTACCTTTTAACAGAGGTAGACATAGTCTATCCAAAAAAAACAAAAGTAGTAGACACTATACAACAAACGATTAGGGTCATTTGGTTTAGATAAAAGTTATGTAGGGAATAGCAATGCAAGGATTGTAATACGGGGATTAATAATGCAGGGATTGTAATGTAGGAATTAGTAATGTTGGAATTGTAATGTAGGGATTAGTAAAGCAAGGTTCTAATGAAGGGATTAGTAATGCAGGATTTGTAATGCAAAGATTATTTCTTATTGGATGCTTGCTTGATATATGAACAGATACCAGTATCTAGTATATAATTAAAAATGTGTTTACTTTTTGAATTAAATTAAAACTTGTTTACCATTTCATCAAAACGTCACTGCTTTACAAGAAGCATAGTTATAGATGTGCTGGAAAGCATGCAACTTTTTTTAACATATCTATTTGGGAAAACAAATAGAAGAACATTAATTTTCTCTCATAAGAGACTAAGAGCCAAGAGGGAGGCATGACAGCTAAATCTCAACGTTCTAAGCAATGGCAAGAAGTCCTACTGCTTGAGAATCTCTGTAGTAAGCCAGCAAAAACTCCTATTTTTCTAACCTAATGTCATAATCACTTCAAGAAGCTCCTTCCAGAAATTCCATGATCATTTAGAAAGAAAAAAAAACTTCTAAATTATTTATAAAACTCTTTTACTCGGCTAATCTTAGGAATGCAATCTCCATAAGAAAAAATAGTTCAGAAATTTTCCGTAGAACTGTCTTCTCAGCTGATCTTAGGAATCAACAGAGAAAAACAAAAAAGAATTACAGAAACTCCATTTAATTTTTTCGTAAAACTTTCTCCTCGCCTAATCTTAGGAATCAACAGCAAAAACGAATACCAATTTTTCTGTCAATGTGGTATATATACATTTACATATCTACACCGCCATCTGGCAGAAATCCAACACCCTCAAACACCTCATAGCATGCAAATTCCCTTTTTCTTCAAAAATTCCAACTCAATATTTCTCATACGCATCAACTTTGACATCTTCCATTACAGTGGCGGATCCAGAACTTTCCGTAAGGGGGTCAAAAAATAAAATGTAGTGCCTGCTATTTGAACGTGGAACCTCTAATTTTGAACACCCTCAACAATTGAGCCAATATTCAAAATCTATATATACAGATACATAAAAAGATTTTTTTTTTAAATTGTCTAATATATACGATGTGATTATTTGCTGAGGAGGTTCGAGTGAACACCCTCCCGTCCCCTTAGATCCGCCCCTGTTAAATCCATTCAATCACAAGACACAAATAAATCAATAAATTCAATGGCAATATATAATCGTAAGCCTCATAATTGCATAACGGAATTAGAAGTTTCCAGATCATCCAAATCCGAACAAAAAAAACACATGAAAAATTGATTACCTTTTCGACATGGCATAGAACCATAAACTTTGCAATTGTTAGATGAATTGAAAAGCCAGAGCGAGAATTGAGCGCTTCGCTCACTCGCTCTGGCTCGTTAAATGGAGGCTAGGGCTTTTGCTTTTGGCGGTTCGATCCTACTGTTAACTGCTGAGGTAACTGTACCCATTTCTCAACCTTCCATTTTATAGTTTTTCACCTGTGGACCTAACCTTAACAAAATGAAAACTTAGGGAGGCTGATTTGGAATAAAACTGAGAAATTATATGGATATATCATATATATGGTAACTTGATTTTTTATTTTTTATTTTGCTTATTATTCTAAAACAATTAAAAATGTGGATAATATGTCTCAATTTGTTAAAGGTGAAAATAATAATTGAAGCCTCATGATCTACCTATGTGAAAGGAGATAATAACTTACCTAGACAAAGTCAATGGGCGATTATGAAGTCCCATCACTTCCATTACACTTTGAAAGGGTGTTTGTCTAAGGTTGATTCAAATGATCGCACATGTGTCATAATTTATAGCATTTGAATCTTAAAAAAAGAAAAAGAAAATATTAATCACTTTGTATATAAAGTATAATAAATTTCAAAATATAAACAGTATATTAAAATTATTTTTTAAAATAATGATATGCAAATTAACTTGTGTGTATTTTAGCTCTTCCATTAAAAATATTAAATATTCATAATTTTATAAATGAAAATAAAACATCTTATGGCGAAATTAGCTTGCACTGCCGTTTAACCACCAAGCTTTTTAGTGTCAAAAAAAAATCTCGTGATTCACCTTTTAGCAATACAATATTGATAATAATTTGATGGATATACTCCATAGTAATAATAAAGACGTAAATATTTCTTAAAATTTCACTGTGAAGTATTCAAAAGCTACAAAAACTATAAATTTTGTTTCTCATCTATCAAGGTAAGAAAATAGTGAATTTGATATAATCCAATTTAGAGATATGTTTTAATAATCAATGAAGTAAGTATGATCTTGAAGAAGTCAGGTGCACAGACAATACCTGAAGTTCAGTGTTCAGACCCTTGACAAACAATCGAACCCGCTCCTCCTCAAAACCTAACAACTGAGTAGCAAAACGAGACAAGGCATGAAATTTGGCCTCTTAAGCAGAGACTGACATGCTACCATGCTCCAAATTCAAGAACTCATCCTTTTTTCGGTCCCTCAAAGTACGGGGTACGTACTTTTCTAAGAAAAGAGTGTGGAACTGCTCCCAAGTCACTGGAGGTAAAACAGACGACCGACACTCCACATGAGATCTCCACCACTGCTTGGCATCACCCTGCAGCTAAAATGTGACGAACTCAACCCCATACTGTTTGTGCAGCCTCTCATAACAATCCAGTATGAACTCATACGCATCTTCCCTATCAGTACCCTGAAACGTGGGAGGTTTCAGCTTGAGAAACTTGGTCAACATCTCATGTTCATTTCCTGTCATCACTGGGCCTAGCATTGGCCTGAAGAAATCACTTGTGCTTGAAGTTGCATCCATCCTAGGAGCAGTAGGATCTGCTGGCTGAGTGCCCAGAGCCTGATTTGCAACGCCCGCGAGTATGGCTCCAGCACCAACCAAACCACTCAAGAAGTTTCAAGCTTGCTGAAATGCTTCGGGCGTCATAGAGGGTAGGCTTGCACCTCCAACTGGTGCCACTTCTGCCTCCTGCGCCCTTTCATCTTCCACAATAACTTCCACATCCTCGACAACTTGTTCCTGAGGTGGGGGAGAAGTTGCCTCTCTCGCTCCTGCAGCAGCTTGAGCCCCACCCCTGGCGGGTGTGGCTCTACCTCGTCCTCTGCCCCTTCCCCTGCCTGTACCACGGACAGTCGGGCCCGCTGCTGGGATCGCTCCGTTGTTCCTCGTGTTAACCATCTGCGGACAGAAGAGTGAAAGAGTCAGATACCAATTTGTATCACCAGATACCAATTGGAATCAAGTTATAGCAGGATGGAAGAAAGAAGAGACAGTTTCCTAAAGTCCTATAGCCTCTCGAAGAAAAGTACGGACGTCTCTGCACCGTTTCGCAACACTCTACTAGACCTATTTTGGTACGAAGAGATCAACAAACCTAGGGCTCTGATACCATCTTTGTCACGATCCAGACCACCGTGAGTGACACCATCCAACCCCCGAATGAGCGAACCAATAAAGTCCAACTCTTAACATAGCGTAACAGCTTAAAACCAGTGTGCAGAAATGTAAACTAGCTATCAACATAATAAAATCAACTCTATAAAATATATATAACCTGCGGAAAATCCCTCCCTAGAATATAAAAGTCATCGTACCAAAAATATCTATCAAAACTAGAGTACGGGGATGCAACCCCAAATATAAAAATAGTCTAAGCCCGAAATAAATGGGCTACAACTCAACTAGATAGACACCAAGGCAGCTTGGTCGAACATCTCACCCTTGATATCTCGAAGCGTCAGGCCTACAAGTGAGGTCGTGCGTCAACTGCCGAAAGATTTTCTATACTCACAAAAAGATAAGCAAGTGCAGTATCAGTACACAACCACCGTGTACTGGTAGGATCATCAGCCAGTTTCAAATAGACAGTGTATGAGTAGTACAGAATCAAGTAAGAGTACAGAAACACTTAAGCAGGTCAACAGGTAATCCTAGACTACAAGTCTCTACCTAACTTGTCCCCACATGTAAACCACTTCACAATTATGATCAACAATCCATAACAATAACAAATATACCTCGTTACATATCCCGTACCCACCCTGAATCCCATCTAGACAACACCTAAGTGTCAGACATACAACCCGGTCTACACCAAGACCAAACTCATAAAGCAATGTAACAACCCGGCCTCTCAAGGACCAAATTACACAACCACAATTCATAAACACAATCCGGTCCACTTAGGGAACCATTAATAAAGATGCAATAATACAATAAAGTAAACCCATACCAGACGTGGTACCCGAGCCAACCGTTAGTATTATCCCGTACCAGGTGTGGTACCCAAGTCAACCGTTAGTATATCCTGTACCAGGCGTGATACCCGAGCCAACCGAATGTCACATAAATCCACAGTCACAAACAATAAACAATCAACACTTGTAAACCAACAAGCAATAACACCTAGTTCATTTCACAAGACTGAAAACAGGACTTTTGGACATTTCTAAATCATTCCCTAAGCAATGCAAACCATACAAATACTTAGAACAAAGTACACAAACATATAATACATACAGGAATCAATAACCATCACCTACATCGAATAAGCAAGCTCTACAGTGCCAGAGCTTTTCCCCTTTCAAGATCCCTTGCTTGTTCTTGGTCTATAAATAAATACACAGTAACCAAAATCAATTCTTATGGCCTACAATTTACCCGGATTATGAAAAATCTCAAACCCCAGGCCAACCATGATTATTTCATCTATTCTCGGGCTTTTTCATCATTAATTCACCTAAATTCATCATTTTTACGGATTCCCTTATAGAATTATGGCTAAGTGATCATTACCCATTATCATGAATCAAGACCCAAGAACTTTAGCACCCTAGAATCCCCTTTTTCCCCGGGTTCTACAATCCTAGGTTATCCCAAACTTTTTCCCAATATCACCCCTAGCAATTCTATAGCATAGGAAAGATATCACGAAGTTTGGAGAGTAGAATCTTTACCTTTAGGACGAAAAACGGTGAAAACTAGTAGAAATCGCCCCCTCCTTCTCCCAAAATGAGTTGCAGAAAAACTGAACTGTATTGGAGAAGTGTTTGCATTAAATTTTTCACGCTTCGCTATAGCGGTCCGTTTCTCTATAGCGGTACCGCCGTAGCGGAGTCATCCACTATGGCGGAGGCTGACCGACGTTAACTTCTGCTGTAGCGGTATTTTCTCCGCTACGGCGGAAGTCGCTATGGTGGAGTGTCAATCGCCGTAGCGGTTGACACGGGACAGAAAGTCATAAAATCTCCAAAACTAGTCCATTTTACAACACACTTATTTTTTTAATGTCCCGGAACAACCCCTTCACGTCAACCTCGATTTCGGGAGTTCTACTTACCCGAATTCGATTCTGAAAAGTCCCCCGGACTCCTTTATGTGTTAGATACAAGGCAAACTAACTCGAATCAAGACATCTAATCCAATCCTTACCCGGATTTCCCTAGATCATACCTCGCTCCAAATCCAGTCGAGACTAGCCTAGTCCAGAATTTCAAACACCGAAGCTCGGAGTTTTCTAACTCTAAAAATTGGCACGAATGATTTACCCGTAACGACGGACCCGATCGTTACAACATACTTGACCTTGAGCGTATGGATATTTTTGTAATTTTTTTCTTTTCTTTCAAATATTTTTTTTTCTTCTTCTTTCTCATTTATATTTTATCTCAAATATTTTTTTCCCTTTTAACAGAGATGTTTCTAAAGTATTTCTAAATTTTGTTGGTGGTGCATCCATGGATTTAAGATCAGTAGACTACTTCAAGTATATAGAGTTTTCATGAGTGTTCAAATATGCAAATGTAATTTAAATCTTCTACGAAAAAGTAATAATAATTATATCACTTTTATATGCTATATTTATGTACTATAATGATAAGTTATTCTATTACATGTGTTTAACAAGAAGGTGCTACTAAGTGGTGCATTTTTTTTGTAAGAAAAAAATTCACACAATAATAATTTTAGGAGGTTAATTTTTGAATAATAGTTATATTTTCATACTTTATTGCTTAATTCTATATATTTTTGTTTGAAAAGACAACATATTATTAAATTAAATAAGAGTACAAAGAGTACGAGTACGAATTTATTTTATGATTGTGACCTACTGTGAAGTATTACATTATATTTATAATAGTCAATCTATTGTTAGGAATTGTATCAATATGGTTAAAAAAAATTGTCATTGTGTGTGTTGTAATGCATCTCGTGCGCATTTTGTGCATTATACGTGCATCTTTTGTTAATTAGTGATCTCATAATTACTTACCAACCTGTTTAAATATAGGGTGCGTTAGTAAAAATGAATACAAATTATCAACACTATTTCTAATACCTTGATTTAAAATCAAAACAGGTGTACTACCTCTCGATCTGGTGGTTTAGGCGTGACCAATAGAGCAGTTGATGAAATTTTTGAATTTAATCGATGAGCCATTTCAATAATATCTCAATTATTTTCACGTGAAATTTCTCCAAAAACATCTTCACATTATTTGAAAAGAGAGGGTAGCAATGGAGGTATACTAGTGCTCAGTGAGTTTTTGCATTCGAGAATAATCTATGGTTCTCTTGTTCCATCAAAGTACATATAATATTATATTTTTTTAAATTACTATGTGATAAAAAAATAATTCTAAATTAAGATGTTCAGAAATTAGAAGTTTCAAATGTTTCTTCTCTATTTCAATATTTGTTAACGTAGACAAGTTTAAAAGATTTTTGCATTGAATATTTTTGTGAATTTTTAAGAGCTTTATTATGTTCGACGTTTTAAAAAATGTTATATTTTTTAAAGTAGTTTACATGTAAATAAAATATGATGATGACATCTAATTTATTTATTTTTTCTACTTTTGCAGGGATCATTACAATGTGTTTATGTCGAGCATTGTTGTTTATGAAAGAATTTTGCCTATTGATCCAATAGTTTTTGCAACTTCTGATGATCGAGAAATTATTATTGATTCTGATACATATTTGATTCATCTTGTCGCAGAAGCTTATGAAATCATTGTCATCGTTTGTTTCTAATATATTAATGACGATCTAACTACACGTGCAGAAAAGATAGATTAATTTATCAATCTTTTAACTTCTTTTTTTAAACTTATTTATTTGTAGATAATTACTGTTGGATCACTTTCAACTGAAGTTAATCATATCAGAAATAAATCCATGCTATTTGATTTCCTGAAGGTTCATTAGTTTGTAATTTGATCACTGAATATTTAGTTCAAAAAATTAAGTACCTAATTAGTTTATTTGATGACTTGAACAGTTTCTCAAACAACATAGCAAAGGTGCTTACTACAGTTTCTCTAAACTTAACTAGTGGTGCATCCATGGATTTAAGATCAATAGACTATCTCAAGTATATGATTGTTTTGGGAGTATTTGAATATGGAATTATAACTTAAATTTTTCATAAAATAGTACTTATATTAATCACGTCACTTTTACATGAAGGTGATGCTAAGCCTAATAATTTTAGGAGGTTAATTTTTGAATAATAGTTACTTTTCATACTTTATTGCTTAATTTTATATTTTTTTGGTTTGAAAAAATAAAGCATATTATTAAACTAAATAAAAGTACAGAAAATACGAGTAGGATTTGTTTTACAATTGTAGCCTAATATGAAGTATTTTATTATTTTTGCAATGATCAATTAAGGTTAGGAGTTGTATTAGTATGATTAAAAAAATTATCGTTGTGTGTGTTGCATATGCATCTCATGTGCATTCTGTGCATTACACATGTATTTTTTGTCAACTAATTTTTTTTCAAAAATTACATATATATTATATGAAATTAATTGATGGCTAAAATTGAAACATAATAATAATATTATCGTATAAATTGTACTAATAATAGCAGAATAACTAATAATATGTTATTAGAAGCTCAAGTAAAATAACTTGAAAGAAAGGAGGGCTAAATTGAGTGTCAACAAATTATGATATATGAAAATTATTCTTTTAGAATTTTCTAACGCTATTAAGTTCTTGCCAGTTGAGATGGACTTTTATGACACTGACAATTCTTCAACTGTATATGTCATTCCTTGTTCAGCCTCAATATGCACTTCAGATGAATGTAGCAAAACAAATCAATGTTCTTACTCCTTGAATTACGCAAATTTGAGCAACATAATCGACTATTATGTATCAGATATATTATATTTGAACACAACTCTGAGAATCTCGCGAATTATTAAGTCTTCAACACCGATTATTTTTGGGTGAGTACTATTCTTCTAAGATTTTTCAGATCATTTATTTATAGTTTAATATAGTTAAAGTTTAATCTCATACAAAAATCACGAATATGATATTTTTTTGAATCGAAATATTATAAATCATAAAGTACGACACCTTTGGTTACTAATCCAATAACAAAATAATTATTATTATTTAATTAAACTTAAATTAAATCATTAAAAATGTACTAAATTATTTATTACCAAATAATTGAGAAACAACATGTCAAATTACTTGGTCAAGAATTCAATTGGCAGATTATGATGGTAAGTAGTATCTTTTAAGATTTGATTTTTTGATATTGTTAACTCTATCAGGAGGGAGGGATGAGCGACTACCAAACCTTAATAAAAAGTCTAAAACATATTCAATAAAACTAACTTCTGCGTGTGTCACACGTGTATCTCGTGCACATTCTGTGCATTACACGTGCATCTTTCGTCAATTAAAAAATTTTCTTAAATAATTACATATATATTGAATGAAATTAATTGGTGGCCTAAAGTCAAATTTTAATAAAGAGTCTCAAGCATATTCAATATAATTGATTTCTGCTTGTGTTACATGTACATCTCGTGCGCATTATGTGCATTACACGTGCATATCTTATCAATTAATAATTTTATTTCAAAAATCACATATATAATGAAAACTAAAATTTATATATATGAAAATAATAACTTTAAGGGATATTTTATTAATGCAACTTTACATTTAGAGTTTTCTCATTTTTATTATAATAAGATATGATGATTATTGTTTTTGTTTTTCCTATGCTTAACGAATAATGTTATTGACCATCATTTTTCTATGCTTTTCTATGCTTTGCTGTAATTTAGCATATATACAAAAGTAAAATTGAGATCTCCGCCAAAAGAATACAATATGTTGATTGAAGTGAAATCAAATAACATAAATATAATATATTTTAAGTTAGATACATCGTTATGTAATTTTTTATATCATCGAGTTTTTAATATACAGGGTCACTTTTACTTGTTATAATAGATGATTTATCTTATTTTCAAGATTACATATCACATTTTAACAAATTTAAGTTTGAGAATTCAATAGCTTATGCTCCAAATTTCAAATCCAAAGGCCAAGATTTATCTCGAACGAATCTGATCGAGGAACTCAATTTTATTTATGAAAATTACTCAAATTCTTGTGAAGTTCAAAAAATGTTTATAAGGCTAGAAACATGTACAGTTCAGGCATCGATAAAAATCAAAATTACTCTTTACTAATTAAGAAAATCAATTATTTTGCACCTGAAAAGAATCAGATGATTTCAAGAGAAAATTCAAAGTTTTAAATCAAGTAGTAATATTTAGCCGATTTTAAAACTCTTTCTAACTCGCTAAAATAATATCCTAATTACCCTCTCTAAAGGTCTTCGTGTTCTAAAGCAAATAAACTAAGACAAGTAAACACACAATCATACATAAAAAAAAATAAAACAATTAACTAACATAACGCTAGCTAAAAAATGTAGAGGTCATTCTCCCTTCTCCCCTCCCTTATTTTTCTCACTCCGATGTATTGCGAGGAGGCAAGAGAGATATGCAACTGATAGAATGATGCATGTTTGAGGTCTAGTTGTGATGTCGAGTCTCACGGCGAGATTTCTTGCAGTAATGAGAGTTTTTTTTATGAAAATTTTATTTTGCTCCCCAGATATAAATATAAGCCAATAAAAATAAAGGAAGAGGAATTAGAGCAAGCAAAGAGAATCAGTTTTGTCTTTGCATTAATTAAATTATCGCTTTCCCTCGACTTTTAATTAATGAACAGAATTGATTCGATTTAAATTTTAGTAAAGAACAAAAATGTACACACATAATCACATGAAAATTGTAAAATGGTGAAGCTAGTCTGCACAAAGCAAAATTGAGTGAAAAATGATACTCCTAGTATTTTGAAATTTCACGTGACTTTCAAGTTTGCGGCCTATCTACAACAATAAAGAAAGGTAAAAAAATTATCTAATTTACATCAAACCAATAAATACATATCATATGTATAAATATATAATAATATTATTTGACCATGTTTAATTATTGAGAAAAAACAGATAAAATGTCCATTGAGTTAAGTTTTTTACATAAAAAATTGTCCACTTATAGTTTTACTACAAAAAGTGGCCATTCAGCCAAACTTATTTACGAAAAATGGTAATTCGCCCAATAATTACGAGGCCATTCGACTTTTGTTATTGCACTTGAAGTGCATATTTCTTCTTTTCTCTTTGTTTTTCTTTCTCACCTTCCATAATTTTCTCTTGCTGCATTGTATAAGTATTATATAAACAGTGTATATGAATGTATATACATCTATAATACATTATATATACATGATTTATACACAATCAATACATTACATATAAATTGTAATATACATACAGCATTAATGCGACTATTTCTTTGAATTTTTTTTTGGCAGGGTTACATTTTCAACCCCATTATTGTATATATTGAGGCCATTAAATTACTTGACGGGCAAGTATTTGGCCTTAAAGAAACAGATATCATGACAAATTAGCAAAATATGACATGGCACCATGGACCATTGATGATTGGCTAGAAATTGGTGCCTTCACTAAATGGATAAGATACATTTTTTATGATTACAAACTGATAAAATAATAGCCTATCCCCTTGGCCAAAGATTTCACAAACAAATCCACATGGCAAGCATTCTCCACCCCTCATCTTTCCACTCCTCTTCCTCCACCACCACAACCACCACAAAACCACCAGTTCCACCACCCTTTTCCAGGCCCCAAGCCACCTTATCACCACCCTCCAAACCACTTTTAACCAAGTTAACCACAACACTAACATCCACAGCATTAGCCACCACAATACTAACAACCTCTCCCCCTTCTCTAGCAGATTCCACCACCACCACCTACAACCTTTACTATGGCACAGCTGCTAGCGCCGCCAACTACGGTGGCTACGGAGGAAACTCCGACAAGAAAGCGTCGGCGGAATACATTTACGATGTCCCGGATGGATGGAAAGAGAGGCTAGTGTCAAAAGTTGAGAAGGGTACTAATGGAACAGACAGTGAGTTTTATAACCCAAAGAAGAAGGCTGAGAAAGAGTACCTTACTTTTCTTGCAGGGTTTAGGCAATTAGCACCTAAAGATGTGATCTTGAATAACTTGGCTTTATCTGATGTGAATTTGCAAGACTTAATTGCTAATGCTGATGGGGTTACATCAGAAGAGAGGAAAGATGAAAATGGGCAATTGTATTATGATTATGAGATTGATGGTGTTTCTGGTCATAGCTTGATTTCTGTTACTTGTGCTAAGAACAAACTGTATGCTCATTTTGTCAATGCGCCGGCGCCGGAATGGAAGAGGGATGAAGATACCCTGAGGCACATCCATCAGTCTTTTAAAACTGTTGGGTAATATAGGATTTTGGTTCTTTTTCCTGTATGTATTTGCATTTGGCATTTGTCTATAGAGGAGGAGGAGTTTTGGAATATGTAATAAGTTGAGAAAACCAATGAAGAGATTTTCATGTTTCTAGCAAGTTGATCACTATCTCTTCAAATTGATGTACTAGCAAGTTGTTTTTTTGTGTGTTCGGTGTTAGGCATAGACCCCTACCTGTGTAGTAAAATCCAAAAGCAAAACACATATGAAGATAGGGAAATAATGCTACTCTTCATAATCTATGGAGGAATTGAACTTGCTCAATTCCTTAAAAAAATTTAGATGGAAAAATATAGTGATGGTGAGTGTTATAGTATGTTAGTATTGAAAAAGTCTCCAATCTGTGAGATGTCCTTCTCAGCTTCCAGTAATGAGTGAATATCATAGGACCATCTTGGTTGTTCCATCTTTGCTCCCTAGTTAGTGATAATGTCTGCTATATGATTAGCTTTCCTGTACCAATGAGATATTTGCACTTCTTCAAAGTTCTCGAGCAGTAATTTAATCTCTTCCACCAGAGAGATTCAGTTAATAAAAAAGCATTGAGTCAGCCGCAATACTAACTCTGAGATATCCATTTCGACTGCACCAGTTAATTCCAACGAGAATCACAGGATTTTCAGCAGCATTATTGCTTTTGTGACCAAAGTTGGCTGCATTTAAATCCCCAGTTTCAGCTCTAATAACTCACAGGGTTCCTTTCCGAGCAGCCATCAGAATTGAGCTTAACAAAACCACTTCTTGGCTTACTCTATAACACCATAGTCACACTTTGTCCAGTTCTTGCAGATTCTATCCAAGTACAGAGTGTCTCCAGTTGCAAAAGGCTTAATGAAAGGAACAAACTTATGAAAACATAGCACTGCCTCATGACTTATGCGGTGTACAAGTCACAAAAAAGAAGGTTTCTCGAGCTCAGATTTGCTATTATATTACACCTCATTTACATAGATGCCAGAAAATCAAAATAGGAACATATTGATAGATCATACTCTGCAGTGAAGTTTTCGTGTGTTTTAAATCCCCAGTTTCAGCTCTAATAACTCGCAGGGTTCCTTTTCGAATAGCCATCAGAATTGAGCTTAATGAAATCACTTCTTGACTCACTCTTTAACACCCTAGTCACACTTAATCCAGTTCTTCTAGATTCTATCCAAGTATACAGAGTGTCCCCGGTTGCAAAAGGATTAATGAAAGGAACAAACTTATGAACACATTGCACTACCTCATGATTTATCCGGTGTACAAGCCTAAAAAAAAAAGGGAAGGCTTTTCGAGCTCAAACTTGCTCTTACACCGTATTTTCCATAGATGCCAGAAAATCGAAATAGGAACACATTGATAGATCATCCTCTGCGGTGGATTTTTCGAGCCTTTTAATCCACCAGCACATTGCATAAAATTAACTCCAAGCTGGTTTAAGTAGTGGTTCCAGATAGATTGACTGATTTTGCTTCAAATGAAAATATGCTCCACATCTTCAGCCTTTGGCCTCACACAACAAGAACATCCAGATAGCAAATTGGTTCCTATTTTGGTACTGCAACACACGTTATTGTAGCCTATAATGTAAGATGCATTCTCACCAATTCACATCTGTAACAGTATATGCTAAAACATATTTTCTGGTTCACACTACACTATGTTAGGGCTTGAAGACGCGTCTAATTATTTGCAAAGTGGCGCATATTCATCATACTCAACTCGAGAGCTCCATCTCTTTTTCCAGTTGGTTCCCCTCAGTGTAGGGCTATATTGAGGTGTCTAGATGAGTATTCTTAAAGTTAGATTGCTTACTTGTTAGCATGTATAGACCAAGTTTGAGTGTTTGACGAAGTAGCAAATATTTCATGGCACCACATTAATAAATTGTGTTCTCCATATTTCTTTTACAAATAAATGTTTGTGATTACATGCTATTACAAACCGTCAAATACACTTAAGTTTACAAGGATTCACTAATCCAAAAAATCAATAATAGTAGTAGCTAGCTATCTTTAACTAGAAACGAATGGAGTATAAAAATGCTATCTGATTTGTTATTATTATTAATTTTTAACATATATATTTTCTAGAAAATACTTTTTAATAAGTTATTCCTTTTAATAAAAGATGACCTAGATATCCATGACGTTACGGCTATGGTGAGGAAAATGGTGAATAGTGCAACACATTTGAGATATGTTGTTTATTTTTGCGTGCATTTCTTGAATTGAAAAAACTAGTATTATTAATTGGTTTCTTGTGTTCCTGGGATATTTGAGTTCTTTTTAATTTACTCAAAAGAAATAGTACTAACTTGTAAATGGAGGCATTATCACCATACTATAATTGTTAATATCCTGATCTACTGTTGGCAAAGTTATATATTCTCTGTTGTTATCAGAAGAGTGAGCAGATTTTGCATAATTTCCATTATGACTGGTAGCAGTGGAGCAGATGATGAAGCTAAGCCACAGGGGAAGGTGGTCTGTTTTAGCATATGGTGTAGGCCATGTTCTTAATGACATAACATCCACCTTTTGGTAAACTTACCTTTTGCTCTATTTGACTAGTATTGGAATGCCTCCCAGGTCCCAGGTTATAATTGTAGTGTCCGGAACAGTTTGCGCAAACCTCGATTAGATCTACAGAGTACCTGTTACCTCCCACCAACATAGGTAATTGGTAATTATAACTCTATCCACCAAAACTTAATTAGAGCCTTAGACACGTGGGAGGAAATTAAATCACCTGATGTTTTTGCTTCTGCTGAAATTTGAACCTGAAACCTATGATGCTCAACTTGACCATAGGCCACACCCTTGTTCATTACAACTAAATATTTCTTCTTGTTTATCTTCTGCTTCGTATGAGGCTAGAATTGGGGACAAGGGGATGTTTAAAGCGCTAAAATGTCACAATTGGGATTTTTTCTTTTAAAATTTCCGATTACATTGTGGAATCGGGGAAGGTGAGGGAGAACAGGAGTGATGGGAATCGAACCACCTATTGTGTGGGAGACTCCATCGATATCACTAGATTATAAGTCTTGGTGGTTCATAGTTAGGACTTAGGAGTTGATACCGTGACCTAAAACAGTTTTGCAATTCCCTTCGCCACTACACTGAAATCTTTCCAATATTATGTGTGACTTAATTTTTTGAAAAGGAGGATTCAATTGATCACCCTTAAGTCAATGTGGCACCACTACTAAATGCATGTGCGATTTTATATTGAAGTTTAGTGTTTAGATAATCTTTTCAATGTGGCTCCACTACTAAATGCATGTGTGATTTTATATTGAAGTTTAGTGTTTAGATAATCTTTTCAATCAGAAGTTGCCTGATATATCAGGGCTTACAAATGCTTCGATCTTGCTGGTATATTAGTGGCTTTAGCCTCCAACTTTGAACTTCACTATGAGATTATTGTCGATTTAACTCTGCTTCTGGTTCTGTTTCACAGGAAAGTTGCACCACTTCCAACTATAGGTCTATTCGCAGATGCAACGATGACAATAACTGCTGGTGAACTGGTGTCTTCGCATCTATAACTAGCAGCTAGTCATTCTGCATTTGTGAGCTTCAATAGGTCCTTTTTTTCTGTTTTATTAGAAAAAAAGTGTTATGTTTAGTTAATATTTGAATCATATCACAACAAATGGTTATACATGTTTCACTTTGTGCAATTTGGTATGCATAACTTATGCAACATAAGCAATAGCTATCAAGAATTAGTATTCCTGTTTACAATCTTTATTTTCTTAATAATAAAATGGACCTTGAGCCTAACTCAATACCTAAAGCTAACTCATGAGACGAAGATTGTCCATGACCATATAAGGAGACCAAGTCCACCATCCACTACCGATGTGGGAATATAACTCAACATTATATTCTTTAGCTGAAACGATCAAATCTGTTTTGTATTTTTCTCGCCACTGATGAGCTTATCTCTCTGGTCTTAGTTTTCAATATCCATTTCTGAATGCGTGAAGAATGAAAAAAATTGTGGCCTTAATCTGTTGTAGGGAAATGGTGAATGGCATTACCCTGAACCCAACAAGCAGAGTGGCATGTATCAGCTGGCGCAATGCTTTCTCAATGGTTGATATTAAGTTACATTATAGGTTGATTTCTGATATGGTCACTCAACTAATAGTTATTATCTCATAAAGTAACCATTCGTCTTGATTCCAATTTTTTTTAACAAAGAAAATGACTTTCTGAGATAATAACTATTAGTTGAGTGACCATATGAGAAATCAACTCGTTGCATTATGCCATGCATAACTTGTCTTACCTGCAATTTTGCCTTCATCGTAAAAAAGCTAATTGCTTCCCTCGTCTATTGTGGTGCAATAATTGATGGAAAGTTGCAAGTATAATCATGTACGGGATTGGCCTTTTGATCTTCAACAACAGTACACCAATAAGCAGGTACATAATACATCGAGTTTCTAACTCTTCTATGAACACATCCTTTGTGTTAATGTACTTAAACCATTTTACATATGCAGTACCACTTGTTGGCGACTATCAAGGTTTTGATCGGCTGTTGCTTTGTCTTTATATTTCATGTTGGAACTAAAGAGCCTAGGTTTGTTACTTTTACTCAATCCCCCTCATGGATTTGAATCTGGTTTCGGATACTGCTGCATTAACATCCCTTGTGCAGGTTGAAACAAGTAGCTCACAAGACTCTTCGTCATAATACTTCTTGGCCCCGATGGTTAAAAAATATACTATAGAGTAACCAACATTTATGTGTTAACCAGAGTTGTAATGAACATATCACAGGTAACCATAATGTTTTGCTCAGCTTCTTTAAGTTACTTGTTTTGTTTTACACCATCCATATATGAAGTTAGCTTATATCTCAGTCGTTTCTTGCTCTTTAGTAATCAATGATCTACACATGAGCCAATCTTCCAAAGCTTCGATACATGATTACATCTGTCTTGCTCCAGGTTCTTTTCCTATACAGAATTGTTCTGCATTTTGGTCTCCATTTTCCTCTTCATTGTTTACATATCATAAGTTATTCCGGTTGCACATAGGAACTTGAATGGAGCAGTCACAGGTTGAAGGTCTTCTTTTCTATCGGAGGCCTAGTTTGGCTAGTCTGTAGTGCAGGGGTACTCTGCATACCGATGAACATGAACGTTTTATGTATATCTTGTTCGTGGTTATTGAAATTGCCAATTCCATGATATTGGTAAGTACAGAGTCCATGTGTGTTAATTTAATCTACTGTCACATTAAATCTCAGCTTCCTCTATGAATCATTTGAAAAATAACTGTATTCATGTACTATTGGAAATGATAGCTAGACCTTGATACATGAGGGCTATTCGCGGTAATGCAGATGTAACGCCAATATCATGTAATCCAGCATATCCTTGTTTCACAGTAACAATATTCTCATTGGGATTAATTTAGGTTTGAGATGTTGTTGATTGGTTGAAAAGATAATATCCCCTAAAGTTTTCTGTCTTGAAGTTACGTTGCGTCTCTTGCCTTTTCAACAACTACTTTTTTTTTATTGGATGTCCCCGAAGGGACGCCTTTTCAACAACTACTATCGAGTTCAAATTCTGCAGGTAACATTTTATGATATTGTCATGGAGTATAAAACTTCATAATAGTGGCTATTTTTCAAAGACAGAGTCGAAAGTGGCTGATAAACGCTATTTTTACTACTTCAATGTCATGAAAGGTTCAATCAACTATCCCTTTAAAGAAAAAGAAAATATTCAGGGCGTAGCTAGGTTAATTTCTTGTCCAGAACACAAAATAGCCAATTGAATTCTCAAAAGAATTGAGGTTTATGTAATATTCAAACCTTGAGGTGATATTATATTCTTCCTTAGATTTTAGTGCCTTTTTTGAGGTATATAGAGATGTTGAAAAGACAGGGGTCCAACTTTAAGAAGGAAAATTTAGGGAACAATTTTCTTTTAAATATTATCCCAAACAAGAAATTGCATAGATAACCATACCATGTTCACATTTTTCTTGATAAATTTTTTTAAAACTAAAGAGTTCTTTTTTTTTTCTTTTTCAAATTCAACATTATTGGTCAAATTAGTGGAGTGTTAACTAAGTAAGACGTGTAAGTGTGCAGATTAGACCAGTACTCTTTTGCTTAACTAAAATCATTAGAAGATTTTTTTTTAAGGAGTGTACAAAAACTTTAAAAGACATTGAATATATTTCAATTACAAAAGTTGAAAAATAGTTACTTTGTGAATTTACCCAATTACATTATGAGACTAACAATGGTTTGGCCATTGCCGGACAATAGATGTTTTAGGCTCAAGTCATACTGATAATGTCATAATAATCACTCATTTTCTTTCATTTTATCACAAGGATGAGATGTCCACCCTTTCAATTAGGATAAATAAGATAATTATATCAATGGCCAATATTGTATAATCTTTTATTTGCAAATAAGGAAACTTCATTCAAATTCTTAGAATGTAATATAGGAAATAAAAGGTGGAGTAATATCACCAATAAAAATGATACATTCATTAAAGCTTCTAAATGCATTAGCTCACCGTTTTTAGAATGTAAAATACTACTCTAAGTTAATTTATCTTTTGTACTTTATACTATAGCACTTTTTGAAATATTTATATTTATTTTCAGAAATATATATTATTTTCATTTAAATTAGAAATTGTTCAGTTGGTCATTGAAAAGCAAAACATAGTCAAAATTATGACAATGAGGGACTTGCAGGACTGTAAAAGCAAAGAGGCCACATTGTTCAAGAATTTCATGCTCTTAATATATAGAGAATATAGGAAATAGATTTGGCTGCCACTCATAAAATTATAGGGGGGAAAATGAAAAAAAGTTTGAAGTTTTATATATTTACAGTGTAAAAAATATTTATACAGTATAATCTGGTCATTGAAAAAGTAATTACTTACCTATAATAAATGGTAAGTAACATATTGTGACAAGTTAAATTACACTGATTTAATATAAAAAATCATTGTATGGTCAATACATATAATGTAAATCTAAAAGGAATAAGGAGAAAATGAGCTTCTTTCTTCAGTCTATTTAAGGCAAAACATAAATAATGAAGGCCAAAGAGAAGAAAGTGTAAACATAATTAGGATTTAATAACTTATATATATATACAAATAGCATAAAAAAATTATATCAATGTATTTTTTTAGGTCATGTGACGTACAGTATTATTGCAGCCAAAATAACTTTTTGTGAATTAGTGAAAGTTAAGTGATTTTATGAATATAAAACTTAATTTAATGACTTTTTTGCAACAACACTGTACCATGATGTTATGTGAAATTAACCCCCAATGACGTAGACTTTTCTCCAATAAAATGTAAAACTCATTTATTTATGGCATAATACATGATGTGTTCTTTAACTTAGTTTTAGTTGAAATTTAAACACTCTAATTTTGGGTGTGCATAAGTAGACACACGCGCGCGTCCTACGAGGTGTCTCAGGCGAATTGGTACATAATGTCTACTTGTTCAACTTTATACAAGTTTAAGTATATATACTTGGACACACTCAAAATTGAACGACATAAATATTAACTGAAGCCAAATTAAAATGGCACGTTTATGTATTATCCTTTTATTTATATGTCATCAACTTTTTCTGCAAGCAACTTCCTCTTCCCATGATAACCTTAGAGTACTCTCACTTGGCCAGAAAATAAACTAAAAATTGAAAAGAGGTTATTACTGTAGAAACAACATGATATATTATTCCTAAACTCCTATTTCCTTTTCTTTTTCCGTATTATATCACGTTTTTTGCTCTCTTTTTTTCTTAAAAGAAAATATTGCTGTTCATCCTGTTCACTTTATTCCCTTTCTAGGCAGTAAGAAAAAGACTTGCTTGATTTAATTAAATAAATTTTGATTTCCAATTATCGAATCAATTTATTTTTCCTGAAATAAATAACAACACAAAGTGTTTGTTTTTATATATATATTTTTCAGTAAGTGTTTGGTATCCGTATTAAGACTCGATTACATCCGGATTACGCCTGCATTGCAGAGCGGGGTCGGCACTCCCAGTAGGCTTTTTTTTTTTTCATATTCAAGGACTCGAATCCGAGACCTCTGATTAAGGGTGGAGGAATCTTAATCATTTCACCACAACCCATGTTGGTATACAACACAAAGTTATGTATGTTTGACAAAGCTAACTGAAATGTTCTTCAAAAACATTTTCTCAACAACTAAACAAAACGCACAAGACACGAATTTAGTTAAATTTAATAGCTTTAATTCAAACTCTGTATTTATTTTTAAAAAAATTATTTGGTATGTATAAATTATTTGTTAACCTAATAACTCAAACGGGCTACGATCTAAAAAGCGACTTCAAATTCTGAATCCGTCACGCACCACTATTCTTATGGTGGGGTAATTTTCCCTATAGTTGAGTACTTAGAGATATGAAACAAATCTTTAATATTTATATCCGATCCAAAGTTCATAACAAATACTATTATAGAAGGGAGATTCATTTTCTGCTCCAAACAAACCCTAATTAACATGCTTTGTCATGGCATTTTCTTGAACACTGAAATCTTATCTTTTTCCTTAAAAGTACTTTGTGTTCACGTAGGGTTTGAAAAAGGGTCACATCTTAAGGGAAATGATGTAGTCAGTCTATCCTAATGCATCAGTGACTACTTCCACGACTCGAAAGAATAAAATTTTCAGCAGAAACAACTATAGCTTTTAGGAGAACATTGAAATAATTCACATCGATCTTTATATTACATAGCTAGAAAAAAAAATCATTTACAGAAACCTTACATTTCTCATCCAAAACACAAAATAGAACAAACTTAGAAAGAGTGAATTTGGATATAGCAAAAGCAAAAGACAACATATACCTCGTCTGAATGAGGACGAACAAAAGTCTACAACCTTTAAAGTTCTTAGCACTGAACTCAAAAAAAAAAATCACATTAAATCTTGTTCAATTTCGGACGTTGATTCTTCCTCTAAGTCCTCAAGATTAGACAGCCCAACCGCGCCATGGCCGCATCCAAAGGACTTAATATGATCTTTAAGAGACCTCTTGTGCTTAAAATCAGATCCACAAATGCAATACCAAATCTTTCCACAATTCTTCTCATGAGTTCTCCAATCACCTTTCACAGCAAATGGCTTCCCACATTTCCTACACATGAAAGGTTTGGCACCATGCTTTCTCTTGTAATGTGTTTGAAGGGTTCTAAAGTCTTTTAATGGCCTTGCTCTTGGGTGATCAATGTTGTGCTTGCAACCAGGTGCACAACAGTAACATGGCAGCCTTAGCATTGCACTTGGTTGTGTCCCTCTTAAGGATTCTGGTCCTTTTCTGTATTGAGATCCATGCCCCCACATATGCATCTAATTAACATGATCAAGAAAAAAACTCTAATTAGAGACAAGTTATATACACTGATAGTCGGAAAATTACATTGTATGTACAAGATCAGAACTATTTTTATGTATATATAGTATATATTGAATCCCCCTTGACTTCTTAGTGTGTTTATCTTTATATACTGTGAATCTCCTTACTGAAAATTCTGACTCCACCACGATTGATAAACAATGATAATATTTTTTTATATTGTCAGGTTAGTTCTTTCTTACTTATGTCAGGTTATCAATTAATGAATGCCTAACTATAATTACTTTATAAGCAACTTGATACTGTAAATAATTTTTTACGCCATCAGTGTATAGAACCAACAATGGACCTACATTGTTAACTCAAACATATATATTTATATTGCAAACTTAGTAATAAAAATAAAGAAATAGGAAGACTGAGCACCCAATCTTGGGATATGATAATAGGTGCACCAATTAAAAATTTGGATTAAAAGATAGTTAAGCACTCATGATTTAAAATTCCTGAGACCGACATTATATATAACTTAAACTCAGTGTATGCAGGCAAACGAATTACATTGTATATATTGGAAAAACTTTTGACAATTATATATATTAACATTTCATACATTTATCTCCAAGAGCAAAATTAAAATAAGAAATTTTGATGTATGAATCATCCAGAATTTATTTGAGAGCTTTTTTAGTCAAACACTCATATCAAATCATCTACTTAAAAACTAGAAACAAAGTGTTGACTAATATTCAAAGGGGCAAAGTAGGATTCAAGTAAGAAAATCACACGATATATAAATTCTAACTGACCATATCGTTTCATATAAGCTTATTTTAAAACTAATATTATACCAACAAAAGAATATCAGAAGTTCTTTATATTTTTATATATCTGACAAGATTAAAAGACTCCTAGAAATCACAGGACAGAGGAAGAAGATCCTAATGAATCAAATTTGCAAGTAAACTATGGCAAGGCACCACATTTTTGCAACATTTCGGCTGATGATTTCTCCGATGGTCACTCAACTAATAATTATTGTATCAAAAAGTCACTTTTCTTTTTGATAAAAAAAATGACTTTCTGAGATAATAACTACTATTAGTTGAGTAATCATTTGAGAAATCACCTCAGTAAAGGAGAAACAAAGTCGAATTACTGAAACTTGAAGGGCCAAATAGAATGAATAAAGAAAGTTATTTACTAGAACAAGAGTTATCTTGAAGTTGGGAGGATGACAAAAAGTGAAAAAAGGGACTATTAGTCATAAGATTATTCATTGATTCACTCAATGGTACTTATATGAGAAAGGAACAGTTATATATTCTGCAAGAAATAGTGAGAGTTTTCAGAAGTATCATTAATATAATGCAGAGATAAAATTGAATGATGTTTTACTGAAATCCTGAAGAATTTAATATACTAGACTAGAAGAAAGGGATATTGAAAAAAATAAAATCAACTGTCTGGATTCTCTCCTGAAGCAGTGAAAAAAATTTAACTTGTCAGTTTTTTGACACTGCAAATATTTTGTCAGTTTTCTCACATTTGACCACATTCACCTGGTAGCAGAAATTTTAGCACTAAATAGTTTGAATAGTCACAATTACCCAAATACCAAAAAAAGAAAAAAAGGAAAAGGAGAAATTGACATTATAGAGGAAAAAGCTGCCGTAATCTTAACTTTAAAATGTAAGTAAATCTGCCAAAAAAACCCTAATTTCATGCATAAATGAAGTGCTTAATAAAACAAAATTAAACCACAAAGTAATAGGGATAAATTATATTTTTTTATAGTGGGTGTAATATTAGTTACAAAAATAAGGTGTGCAAGTGATGAATTAGGCATAAAATTAAAAGAAATTCAAGGAGCAATGAATTCATAATGGTCAAACGGATCATTCTGAAGACAGAGGATCCTAAAGAACCCCAAAAAAAAAAAAAAAAAAATTTAGCTAGTTGAAGCTGTCTAAGCTTATCAGTATGAGATCCATAACAAATAGACAAAACATGAACAACTAAGCTTTTGAACTCTTCAACAAAATCATTTTAACGAAAAAATAAACACACACAAAAAAAATCAGACTTCAACTTGTAATTGCTTCAAAATATAGACTGAATTTCCCAAAAAAAGAAGTATAGATTAACTTGATGGAGAAAACAAAGATTGATTGGATTCAACTTAATCCATTTGTGTGTAGAACATATAAATAGATACACCTGTGAAAAATCACTAAATTTTTTAGACCATTTTAAAATCACAATGACTTTTAGTGTTAAAAAACTTAAAGATTAACCCATCAATTTTATGTGTATATAACATTGTTTTGTGAACTTCTTGTGTATCTCATCAGATGCGAATTCAGAATTTAGATTTTATGGGTTCAAACATTCTATTTGTTGCAATTTTAATCGATTTTTACACATAAATTTATGTTTCACTTAGAAAATACTGGGTTCAAATGAACTCAGTGCTTGAAACTTTCCATCTGCCACTTTATCTCATGATAGGAGTTCATCTCCCTTCTATGTATCATGTTTTAGTTTATATATATAAAATTCCACCCAAATTTCTAAAGTAAGAACTTGGGTGTTCTTTAACCAACAAAAAATTCATCAATTTAAATTCTGAATCCGCCTCTGTATATACTGAAGTTAGAAGTAGTAACATACATACCTGAAGGTTGTTGTATCTGTTGAAAGTCTTGTAGCAAAGATGGCAAGAGAATTGTGTTGGACCAATGAGAATCTGAGAAGGTGTAGGGATCCAATATTGTCCCTTATTTAGTGATGATGATGTATTATTAGAAGCCACATCAAATTGATCTTCTTTATTTCCTCTTCCACTATCTACCACACCTTCACATGAATTTGGGAGCCCTATATGTAGGGATACACTCACATTCTCATTATTATTAGTAGTAGTATTAGTATAATTATTTTCCTCATGAGAAAAAGTAGTACTAGTACTACTCTCACAAGAATACTTGTTGTTGAGAAGGGGAAGAGCTTCTCTTAGTGGTGGTGAAGAAGGAGAAGAAGGTGCAATTTCTTTGTTGTTGTAGCAAAAGTTTGAAGAAGAAATATATTGTTGATGGAGAGGAAGGAAGTTGAACCATCCTGTGAAGAAATTATAGTAGGGTTCTGTCATACTCAAAACTTAGAACAATTTGTTTTCTATGGAGTTCTTGGGGTTTCAATAATTCTCTAGAGACTCTTAAGTACTTTGTTAAGTTTCACAAGGTTTATGTGTATAATAGTTGAGACATGTATGTATATATATGCATAAAGAGGATCTATTGGGATGAGAGAATGGAGGATATGGGTGAAGGAGAAAAGAAGAAAGAAAAAGTTGAGGAGAAAGGGGTTGAAGGAGAGAGGGGAAGGGGGTTCCTATGGCTACAATTGTGATAGTGAAATAATGGAAGGAAATACACCTTTCATCGTTTTATTTTATGTGTCTTAGTTTGACTGGATATAAGGACGGAGCTAGCAATCGCGTACATGTTTAGCTAGAAGTTTTTGTTCAAATCATATATTTCTGAAAATGTATAAAAATTAAATTTAGAATTCAGATACTAACCGTTGATGCCGCTAGCTAATTATAGAATTTGGAAGCGATAAAGTTCAAAATTTTGGTTCCACCTATGATGAACACCAAATTTGAAAAAGTAAGAAAGATTTTTGAATTATGGTCTTAAATTAAAACTATATATAATATACTAAATTGACTTTTGAATCTTGTAGTCTTAAAATGTCATATGGATTGTTGAAATTAAGGAGTTACTAAATATAGAAAGTAATACTCCCTCCGTCCAATAATACTTGTCCATGTTACTAAAAATAGATATCCAATAATACTTGTCCAGTTTGAAAAATCAATGGATAATTTACTCATTTCTACTCATTTTACCCTTAGTTATTAATTACAGTCATTACCCAATACATTTTTCAAAATATTGAATTAATTATATTCAAATGGTGATATAGTAAAATTACCCTTATTATTTATTATTCCCTCCGTTTCAAAAAGAATGGCTTACTTTCCTTTTTAGTCCGTTTCAAAAAGAATGATCCTTTCCTTTTTTGGCAAGTCTTTAATTTCAACTTTTCACATGACATGTTTAAGATCACAAGATTAAAGGGCATTTTGGTACATTTGACATAACTTTAATTTAATACCACAAAATTCAAAAACTTTCTTTATTTTCTTAAACACCGTGTCAAGTCAAAATAGATCATTCTTTTTGAAACGCAGAGAGTATCTCTTAACATGTGTGTAAGTCAATAGTTGACTAGTATTATTGAAAAGAGAGTATTATTCTTCTTAAAACAAACTAAAAAGGAAAACACATAAATAACCAGAAATTAAAAGGTACTCGTATATAGTATTCCTTGTTTCATTTTATCTCACAGTTTCTTTTCAGTCTGTCTTTTGAAAAAATTCATTTTATTCTTAATGACTTGTTCTTACAATTGTACAAATGTCGATGACATATTTAAGTTTATCACAAATTTTAATATATTTTTTGTTCTAATTTATGTGATAACATTGCTATTTGGGGAGTTAAAAATATTTTTCTTTGATCACGATTTTTAATATGTTTTGAATTATTATAATGGCGTATAGTGTTCATTTGCAATTATATATACATATTTGTGCTCAAATTTATATCGAAAATAACTATTTTAATCCTCTTGCTCAAAACCTTATGTGGAACGTAGGAGTTGTTTGTACTTTTGAAATATGTTTACATTTTTTTTTCTTTTAAAATTTCGTGATCAATCAAACATCGTATATAAGACGAGAAGGGGAAAAGTTTTATTTAGATAATGAAGCAGAAGTATACACGGTTTAGGATTAAAGGCGTAGAAGGAAATGTAGGTGAGGGGATTAATAAAGGAAGTAAAAGCCAAAGGACAAAGTCAGAGACTACACATAGCAGGTTGTCTCTTTCTTGTGAAAATTCTTGCCATGTTGTTTCTTCTTTTATAAATTTAATTAATTAATTACACCATAGTAGAAGAATAAATTAAAGTATAGGCTTTTAAGCAATGAGCATTTTCAACAATCTCGAGCACTTGCTTTGGATAATGTGTCTGCTGTTTTCTATTCTTTGATTTTGGTTTCTGTTTAATCCAGATTTAGTACAGTTGAATTTGTAGGTGAGTTAAGAGCACGCGTTACAATTCAACCTTACTCGTGTTATCAATTTATTAACAGTTAAGATATTCAATAGTCAAGGAAAAACAATAATAAGGTAAAGACAACAAATAACAACTAACAAACAACAGAAAACAAGTAAAGTTATGCAAAATAGGCTAGCCAAAAGCGTTCTCGAAAGCAACCGAGAATAGAAATCGAGCATTCGAGAGGTATTCCAGAGCAAGCAAGTATTAGCAGATAAGAACAGTAAAATTTAGGGAGCAAGAAATTATTATAGTATTGATATTCAGAATGAGAGGAGAGAGAACAAAGAGGATTCAGAGTCCGATCCCATTACAAGTAAGTTGGCGTCACTCTTTATAATATACAGTATATGGCGCCTAGGCCAGGTATGCTCTAAGGGCTCTAACAATGGGAGGACGTCACATGTCTGGTTCGTTAGAGGGGTCCTGCGGCTCTGCTCTGGAGATGCTCGGTCGCGTTCCTGACACTCTTGTCTCCTGCTTGTCAGCTTGTGCCATGTCATCGATAGTGATAGGAGGGGGAAACTTCCTTGCTTTCGAAGGACACTCGCGTCGTGATGACCACGCGCCTGAACCATTCGCTCGACAACTGTCACGTGTTATTGTACCGATCTTACCCCATACAGTTTCACATACTCCTTTCTTTCATTTTATTTTACTTGATTCTTGTCGATCAATTTTGTTTACCTCGAATTTGGTACAGTTGAATTTGTGGGTGGGTCAAGAGCACGTGTTACCATTTAACCTTGCTTGTGTTATTAATTTGTTAGCGGTTAGAGCATTCAATGATTAAAGGAAGACGATAATAATAAAAATACAATGAAAAATAAGTAAAATGCACGAACTAAGTTGGTCGAGATCGTTCTTGAGAGCTAGTGAGAGCAGAATCGTGTCGTTGATAGGTTATAAGAACAAACAAGTAATAGACAGTAAAGGTAGCTTAGAGATCAATCAACTTATATTGTAGTGATGCATATTTGAGAGAGGAAGTTCGGATCCTTTTACAAGTGAGTTTGAGTCTCAATTTATACTTACAGGCTAAGGCCTTAGGCCAGCTATGTTCTAGGAGTTTCGCCAATGTAAGGACGCCACATGTTTGTTTCGTTAGTTGGCTCATGTAGCTCTACTCTGCAGGTGCTCGTCCGCGTCCCTCTCTTTTATCTTCTGCTTGTCATTTCTTGTGTCATGCCACTTATGGGGATGGGAGGGAACTTCTTCTCCTTCGAAGTGATGCTCCCGCCGTGATGATCACGCGTCCGGACTATATTTACTCGACTATTGCATGTATCTTCGTACCATTTTTTCCCATACAAATTTGATATTATCTTTTTAAAATATATTTATTAGGAATTTATTTTACTAAATTATTCTTATTAATTATATTAAAAAATTTAAGTTTGATTATTATTATTTTATATAATTATTTAATAGTAAGAATAATAATACTGAAAGAAAACAATAAATCTCTTTTAAATTGCTAAATGGACAAATAAAAAGTAAATAAATGCCATCACTTTTAGTATGTATACTTTCCTTTCATTCAAAGGTTTCAATTAAGGTTGGACAAAAGAAGTGTAACCCCAAAAAGAAAAGTATTTCCTCTAACTCATATTAGTTGGTCATTTTTTTAACGTATTTTAAGAAATCATAAATAAGAAGATAATTTTACTAATTCATCCTTTGAAAAAAATAAATTAAAACTTTACAAATAAGTATTTACACTTTCAAAAAATATTAATTGCAAGGATAATATGAAAAAAAATTAATTAATTATCTCCTAATTTAGTAGGGTAGATAATTAATTTTAGTAAGTTGGTCAACTAATATAAATCGCTGGAACGGAGGGAGTACTTGACATCGATCCTTTGTCATTCAATTAAATAATTACTTGTAAGAATTCAACTTAGGTATATGTCACTCTGATTTGATTGATTGTCATGCTCCTACTTAATCCAAGATGACCTGACTAACATCAAAATACAAGAGGAAAAGGACTTAACAACATGCCATTTATTTCTTTGGGTTAAGTTTAATTTTATTTCAGGTTGGTGGGGTCTGAAGGTCAAGATCATGCATAAATGTTATGAAATCGATAGCTTCCAGATAAAATTAATTCGGAGCTACCTTAACTTATATATGACGCTCGCTAATGAGTACCGCGTCTCTTCAGTGAAGTATAGTCGTCTTTATGGGGCCTCAATGATCCCAGTGACAATGTACAAAACATTACGGACCGGGTCAAATTGAGGAGCTACACATGTATATGAGTTGCTAAAATGCAAGCTCAAAATCATAATGAAGTAATTCTTGTGCGGCATTTATTATGGCTTAGTTTTATAAATCCAGATAGATTACTTACAAATCAAAATAATTTAATATCCTAAAAAAAAATTAGACAAAAAAAAATGTGACATTATAGATTAATATTCTATTGAAGAAATCAGTAATGGCTATTTGACAAAGATCGCCAAGTCGTTGCACTTTAATTGTTTCGATTTTTTATTTTAGTTTCCCACTTGATATATGATATTCGCATTGGAGCTTGACTAATCTAAATTCGCGCATAGAATGACCCATTTCTTGGGGGTGACGCTCCTATCATGATTTCTTTCGAATCCAAAACATCTGATTAAAGATAGAGGGATCTCAACCATCCCACCACAAACCCATATTGATAATTGTTTCGATTATGTTGAGCTAACTTTGGTAAACAGTACAGTATAGAGCTGCCTTTATTTTTAATAACCGAAGAAGCTACGGATTTGTCTATGATTAATTGATTACAAATTTTGTTTGTATACTATTAAATAAATTACATTTACTTTTTAGTTTTTATAGCAAGTAATTAACCTGTATTATTTTTAAAGTATTATAATTCTACTTTTAAAACAAAACATATAAACCACTAATATTCATCGATTACTGCTTTTTCATAGCTAGGAGATTTAATGAATACCATGGCGATACGTGGAGTTCTTATTATAAACATGAAAATGAAAGGCAAAATTTGATAGTAATAACTTTGAAAGAAAGTGGTTAACATATAGCTAGCAACGAAAATGATAGCCATGATCACAAACACTGTTCATATTGCCTTCCACCTACAGAAGAAAAAGATAAAGAGTCCAAAAAGGAAAAGGAGGGAGGGGGGTGGGGTGGGGGGACAAAACACACACCCAACGGCGGATCTAAGATATCGGGTTTGAGTTTTTGGGAATTCAGTAACTTTTGTGTTGACTCTGAGAAATTTGTGAAATATATAAAAAACTTGTTTGTTGGGAACCTAGTAATAAAATTTTGAATTTTTTTTAGAAATATACAATCCTACATAAAATATTACGCATAGCCTAATATACAATTGTACAATATTATATCTAGGGGATAGTATTATACATAATGTATCAACCTTACATAAGAGTAGTATATAAAATTTGTTTATACACATATGAGCTAAACCGAGTATAATATTGTATATTGAGCTATGTGGCGTAAATATTTTCTCTCATTAGACATAGATTGTAATTTTTCATTTATTTTCTCTTGTTCCAGCTATAGAAATGAAATTCGTTTAAGCTTTTGTTTTCCTCGATGATGGTTCGATTCCCATTGGACAAATTATAATAAAGTTTCTTTTAATACTTTAAATTCTTTGAACTGTCTCTGTTGACACACACAAAAAGTACTTGAACGGTTTAGGGATTCTTTAGATGACAAAATTTACATTCAAAAGTGGGAAAAAGTTGATAATTATGTAGTAAAATGGTGAGTATATATTATACTGGGTTGTAATAGTTAAACAACTAGTACTGATTTATCCAAGGGATTTATTTGTTTGCTTCAATTTCTAGAGTTATAATTTAGGGATAATTATTTAACTAGATAAATTTATACACTATATTTATTAAACATAACGAGAGTTTATGAAAATTTTCATGTATCAGTGATACAATAATCTCTGAGATTTGCTTTGTATTACTGATATAATGATTTTTCAAGTTCTCTCTATATCAGTGATACAACAGTTTACTCTGCATCAGTGATACAATAATTCACATTGATGCAACAGTTCACTTTATATCAAAACGAATTATTATATCATTGATACAGATCGAATTCCATAAGATATTATATCACTAATATATGGGGAATTTCAGAAATTATTGCTATGTTTAATATTATCCAAACTATCGTTATGTTTGGTAATCAAGCCTCAGACTATCGCTATTTCTGTAAATTTCCCATAATTTTATGTAGTACACTTTACAAACTTTGAAAAAAAAAATTACAAAATGATACTAAAATATTGCATATATATAACCTTAAATTTTAGGATTGAATGATGGATTATTTGAAAAGATGGAATGGAGAGTACTGATGAATATTAGTAGTATCTTATTGTGTGGTCTATTATTATCTCTGTCAAGCAAAGAGAATGGGGACAGACAATTTGGATTATTCATTATATATATACATATATATATATATATATCATGTAGGTCACATGCAAGAAACTGTAGAATTTTCATTTGTTTTTCTTTTCTTTTCTTTTTTCCATCAGGATATACTAATATATATAACCAGTGAAGTTGAACTCCAGAGATATCTATACTTGTTTCTGACACAAGAGTGATCCCCCAACAGTATATTCATTTAATTTACTCTTTTAAGACCCTAGCTATATATACATCACTGAATTCTTGACCTAATAAGTGAGATATTGTCTATTGCACCATTTGGTACAAACTCATTTACTCCCATTTGGTACCTAGCTCCTTCGTGTTCATTTTAACTGTCGTTTTAATTTAGAAAAATTATCTCAAAATAATTATTATTTTAGGAATTCAAAATTAAAATTGATAATTATTTTCAATTATACTTTGGATATTTAAAAAGTAATTTTATTTTGATAGTACTGCTCAGTTCTCAAAAAATATCTAATAAATAGAAATAACTTAATACTATACTTTATAATTATTATAAAATTCAATTATTAATGTGGAACAGAGAGAGTAGTAACAAATTCTTGCTTACTAAAGGAATATTAATGACTTTTCATTGGCCACCTGTACCTCTTTGACTCTTCCTACAATGTCAGTTAATTTTCAACTCTTTCCAGTTTCCAGACCCATTGCTGAAAGAATTTATGGTTAGAACTATAATTATACTGTACTATATTAAGAGGGATTAATTTATGCCATTTGTTGGTCGCTGTAGGAGTATAAATTATTATTTTAAGAATTATTTTGTTTGTAGTTGAGCTATTGAGTGTATATATACAGTGTTGAGTGTGTATACATACATATATATAGGGTGTGTTCGGTAGGGTGGAAAATACTTTTCAAAAAATATTTTTTCTAGAAAATCAAGTTCCTTAAAAATGAAAAGAAATGACGTTTCTAGTAGAAGCAGGGAAAACAAGTTCCACAAATATCATTTCACAGTATTTATCTAATTTATATATAAATATTTTTAAGATAGTAATATTTTTTATCAACTTACCAAACACAAATAAATAAATTAAAAGGATCACTTATTTTGTTACAATAACTCTCTCCCCCATTGGACCACAAGAAAAAAAAAAGAGGGTTGAATACATTACTCCTCAAAGCATGAAAGGTTGACCGTTTTGAATGAATTGATCTTTCTTTCACATTATCTAATGTTGTTTCCATTCAAGTACCCTTCTTGGTTGTATCTAATCCTAGTTAACTGCAAAGTAAATATTAATCCATTTCCCAAGAATATTAAAATTGAAAAAACAAAGTTAATTAGGTGAAAGCAATTTCATGGTATTGATTTTATCAAGAACGCACGAGTGTGTGTGTAGTGTTTGTAAAGAGTGTCAATTTAGGTCTCCAAGGCTACACGTTCAACATCTACTACTACTTCTCTTGTCTTCTAATTTGGGAACTCCAAATCAATTGTACTAATCTTTTGTTTCTATATTGTTTCTCTTTCATTTTAAAATAATAAGTTAATATCACCAAAAATTGTGATCAGATGAATAAAATCTTAATAACAAAAAAAAAAACTTTACAACATACTCTAAATCTTTAAAAAAATATTATCTTCATTCATTTTTACTTGTCAATTATTAATTTAGCACATATCTTAAAAATCAATATATAATAGAAATAGTTTTACTCTATTACCCTTTGAATATAATAAGTTTAATACTTTGAAAAATGCATTGACTAATGAATAGTATTTAATAGCAAAAGTAAAATGAATAAAGAATGATAAATTATCCATTGATTTTTTAAACTATACAAGTATTGTTGGACATATATTTTAGTATACTGGACAAGTAAAGTTGGGCGGAGGAAGTAATCTAAAACACGTCAAAAGTCCAAAAAAAAATACTCTCTCTATTTTATATTACTTGACCCTTGTCGACATGATACACCCTTAATTAGCTTTAAGAAAGCTTTAGTTAGAGATGTATTTTACTAAATTAACCTTATTAATGATATTTTGGAAATTTAAATTTGACTATAAATATTTTATATAGTTATTTAATATTAAGAGTAGAAAGAGAAAAATATAATATATTTTTTTAAAATTTTATAAATTAAATAAATAAATTAAAATAATTATTTTTAGTATGAATGTCAAATACTAATATGAAACGGAGATTACTGATTGTTTGACAGTTGAAACTCGTTCGTTTTGTGGTCCATTTCTTGTAATTTGCGGAACGATTGATAATTTTTACTTTGCACATTTCATTTTCTAGAAAATTTACAATAATTGTCTCGAAGACCAATCTGTTGCTGTGTTGACCTTTGACAAAAGAATTTACTGCATTACCAATGAAGTCCTTTTCTTTTCCTTCCCTAGCAACCAATTACTCCTTCCAATGGGAGGTAAATGTTGTACTATTTCATCCGTTTCCTTTTATTTGGTTTCTATATAAAAAAACATTTTTTAAAAAATTTAATTTAGCAAATTAGAGGGGAAAAAATCATACTCCCTCCACTTTAAAATATTTGTCATAATTTATTTTTTGAGAAACGATATAAATTTTGATCGACATTTTAAGATGTATTTTTTCTAATAGTTTTGAATATTTAGATTTTTTAAAATATTAAATTAATTTAGTTTTGAAAAAAATTATCAAATTGACTCTCAAAGAGCGAAATGTAACAACTATATAACTAACATAAAATAGTAATAGTCAAATTTAAAATTACAAAGCATCATTAATAAAATTAATTTAATCATATATGCTCCTAATAAAAAAAATTAAAAAATTATGTAAGTGAACATGTGTCAAGTAAAATGAAACGAACTTCGTACACTATTCTTCAATCAATTTAGACTTTAATAAATAGTATCACAACTACCAACTTCTTTGGCTCGTAGTTTGAATCACATTATATGTCATGCTAAAGCATCTCCCCAAGAAATTATTTTCTATGATCACTCACAATTTAATCCTACAAAAATCATCCTATAAAAATATTCAGTGTTATTTTGTATTAATTTCCTATAGAAAAGATCATACACTGCAAAATTGAGACCTTTTTGATGGATCCGTATTATTTTTTTAAAAAAAGAACAGAAATAAAAGGAAGAAATAATTAGCATTTTTTTAAATGTATGGGATTTAATCAATTTAATGCAACAAAGAAATGTTGCCGACAAAACTCTACAGTGAAAGTGAAGCTTTTAGCCGTGCTTAGAGCCTGTTTGGATTCGCTTATTTTTAATATTTTTAAGTTAAAATAATTTTTAATCCTTTTTATAGTATTTGAATAGAGTAAAAATAATATTTTTGAATACTTTTTAAAGCCAAAACAACAAAACAAACTAAAAAGTGAAAAATTGATATTTTCAACTTAACAGCTTATGCTTAAAAGCAGCGTAAAACAGTCATATCCAAACATGGAAGGGGTGAGACTTAGGATTAGAAGACCAAATCAGAAACTACTAGACGCCTCACATAGTGACGCTCTTAAAGGACTAAAGTTAAGCAAAACATGTAAAACTTTTATTAAGAACTATTTCGATTATGACTCATGCGGTATATACTAGTTATCGATCGTCTGTGCAATGCACGGGCCCAATATGTTATTTTTTTTGTCCTAATTTATGTAACACATTAAATTTAGAGAGTCGATTAAATTTTTTTATACGATTTTTAAATATCTTAAGTTGTTAATTATTGTGAATTATATTAAAAAAAATTACAAAATTTTCAAATAATATATGTTACTCTGTCTGTCTCAATTTATGTGGCATTGATGGAATTTGGAGAGTCACTCCAATTTGTTTATATAGTTTTTAGATATTTGAAGTTGTTAGTTATTGTGATTTATAGTAGTTTCTATGTAATTTTAAATAATATATGTTACTCTCTCTACTCCAATTTATGTGACATTGACAATATTTGGAGTTAATTAAATTTTTTATGTCTTTTAAATATTTTAAATTATTAATTATTGTGATCTATAACCCTTTTTACATTATTTTTAAATAATATATGTTACTTTTTTATCTCAATTTATGCGGGACTGATAAAATTTGAGAGTCAATTAATTTTTTTATGTCTTTCAAATATTTTAAATTGTTAATTATTGTGATTTATCTTTTTACGTATTTTTAAATATATAATAGACTTTAAAAAAAGATAAATAAATTAAAACGAAGATTGGACTCACAATGAATAAGCAAGTAGCAGTAGCATGCATGTTGACGCTCTGCTGCTTGCTTATTGCCTCTTATTAATAAGTAATATAAAGGATTACGATAATTACTTTTGTTTATATATATATATATATATATATATATATATACTCTCTCCATCTCATATTAGTTGCACACTTTTCTTTTTACATGCATATTAAGAAATCATAAATAAGAAGATGTTTTTACTAATTTACCCTTTAAAAAACTTCTTTGGAACTTTACAAACAAATATGAACACTTTAAAAAAGAATTAATTGCAAGGGTGATATGGGAAAAAATTAATTAATGCTTTTTTTATTTAGTAAGGTGGTCAATTAATATGGCACAACTATTTTTAGTATAGTGAGCAACTAATATGAAGCAGAGGGATAGTAATAGCTCTTTTATACTATATAATAATTCAAATTTACAGGGTGAAACCTCAGTTTATCATCAAAAGAAATTAAGAAGCACGATGAGAGTTTAAAATCGAAAAAACAGGGCTAAAGGAAAAAAAAAAATCAGGAATTTTATTCTTCACCAATATGATATATTTCTCTTCAATACCTCCGTCCCCTCTCTCACGCCCAAACCCTTTTTTTTTTTATGTGAGCGTGTATATTTGTGAACCGAGATATTTTTACCAAAAAATTAGATGAAATATTTATTGGGTCAAAAAAAATTATCCAAAAAAAACTCAATCATGATATAAGAAGTTGAAAAATCTCATCCTGTGGAATATTTCTCTTCAACAATAAAAACCCACACAGAGAAAAAGGATAACATATACAGTATGATAGATGAGGATTTAACTGTGATTGGAGGAAACAGCGGCAGTAAAGGAGGCATGCACTTTGTGATTCTGGTCAAATGAAAGGGACTTATCAATGGCTTCTTAATCATAATGTATAATATGAAAAAAATAAAATGTATAAATTGCAAACATAAATATAGAGATGAATAAAAATGTATAGAAAGAATTAAGGAAAAAAGTGTAACAATGATTGGAAGTCACTGTTCACATACAGAAATGATGTCATCCAATCTTTATTCGCATTACCTTCATGAAAGTGATATTACTTCTTACTACTTGATTGTATTTCATACGGTCGGTACCTCGTTTTGAAACTTGATTAATTTAAATTTATCAAAAAAAATACTTTAGAGATAATATGTTTAATATTATAATAAGTGATTCTATTTTGAGAAATCAATTTTTAATTTTTTTTATTAAAGATAAAAAGATACTTATTATCGCACCATACCTTTTTATGCTACATATCGAAATAATTGACTAAGGTAGCTACATAGTCATAACTAAACAATTCTATCATTTAGATTCTCTGAGTTTAGAATAATTATAATTTTATAGTTAAATCTTTTTCATACATATATATACATAAAACGGAAGAAAAAACAATAAGTATAATTAACCCACCGATGTGAAACTCAACACCCTCCCCCACGTCCACATAAACTAGATATAAAAAATTTAATATGGGAGCCCAAAATTGATAAACCATGAATTAGACAGATTTGGCTTTAATATAGCTCTAACCTAACTCAACCCCCAGAAACTAGATCAAGAGTTAAGAATTGCCCAAAATCGTATAAAAAGTTCAAATTCTCCTCATCCTACATATCGTGATGTGGGACTCAGTCCCAGAAGCTCCTGTATGGGTTGGAATACATAGAGCAAGAATGAAGGATGGGGCAATGTAGGGCTTCTGATCAAGAAGAATGGTAGCCACATTCTACATTGGCCCAATTTTTGCTCTTAACCATTATATTACAAAAGTTCTTTTAACTGGAAAGTTCCTACTGGGCCTTCATTATTATAATTGCCCCGTGTGCACAACCTACTTATTATATACTATATCATATATATATATATATAAGAGAAAGAAGAAAGGGAATGAGAATAATAATAATAATAATAATAAGGAAAAGAAAAGGACAATTATAAAAGACAAAGACAAAAAGAACATTGTTGTCATTGGACAGCTGATCAACTTCACACTTTTTCTTTAATAAATCCTGTTTGAAAAGTAATGTCATTAAATTAAAGGAGCCTAGCCTATACAGTATATATACTATTAGGCCTAACTTATGTAGGATATTAAATAGACATCTAAGCAGATTACTGGATATATGATGAGACATTATTCAGTCCAGTTATTAAGATTGCATTTAGGGCAATTAGGTATGACTTGATTGCTAAAGAAAACAAAAAAAAATGTATGTTTTTGGAAGTGTGACTTTCTGCAGACCACTATACTACATTTGCAAATGGAAAAAAGGATGTTGGTCTGATAACGATAACTTTTCTTTTTTGAGTTTAAACATCTAGTATTTGGAATTTATTGGTTCAATTAATCCGAATTCATGTCAATAGGACCACTATGGGAGTGCTTATTGTCATGATTTTTTTTCATTTTCAATATTCAAATCCAATACCTCCTAATCAAGAATGGAGAAATTTCGTTCATCCCACTACCCTCGCTCGGTGGAAGGTACCAATATAGTTAGTGTTGGTAATATTGGTGCATGCGGGTGCTAAAACAATGCAAAAGATCCTGAAGGTGCTTGTTCGTTTTGTAGCCAAAAAAGAGGAAGGGATATTCTTATTCTTGAAGGTGCATGGAGGGTAATATTGTAAGAGATGATAAAAAGATGTGTATGTACATAAGATAATTCCAAATAAGACCACTTTATATGAATGTATATTAAGGACAAAAGAGACTTCTGCCAAAATGAAAGATAGATGGAGATAGCATAGCAACTGTCTTCATTTTCCCGACAGGTTTGGGTGGTACAAATAGACCTCTCTCTATTTAATGCTCAACTGAAAGAGACTACTACTACTTTTTCTTTAGCTTTTTAACTTCATTACTTTGGTAATTATGTGTAATTAATTACTTTATTGGTGAAAATAATATTCACTTAGATCTCTTTGCTTGTCCTTACACTACTAGTAAAGTTGTTTTCATCACGTGACAAGAAGGTCACGGGTTTAAGCCGTGAAAACAACTTCTTGCAGAAATGCATGGTACGTGCACCGGACGGACTGCCCTATTTTTGCTTGTCATCATTACACTGTAGTCTGTGGAGTAAATATATATGTGTGTTTGTGTACATATATGTATGGGTTCTAATTTTTAAGGTTCTTAGTATTCAATTTATCTTTTATATTTTTAAATTTATGAGTTCAGACCTTTCATTTGTTGCAATTTTACATATAAATGTATATTCTATATCGAAAGTACTAAATTCATATGACCCTGGCATCGCAACTTTACATCCACCTCAGCTTCAACTATATGCATTTAATTTCTAGTGTGCTCAAGTTTGTTTATATGCAGTTTTTTATATTCTTAAGTGTGCTAGCTCAAGTAGACATAGATTTCGTACTATCTCAACAAACCTTATTGCATGTACTAGTCTAGAAGATTATACAATGTACAACAGTTCTATTTCCTACCCGAAGCCTAACATGCAGTGCAACGGGTGTCGAAATCAGCCCATAAAAAATATGGTTCGCTTAAGTTTGGGGGTCATTAGCTTCGCCATTTTGATTCATCCAATTCAGTTCATTTAAAAGTTAGGCTTATTTGGATTAAATACGTACATAATAAAAATTGACACATGAGAAGCTATCATAATTGACTAGTTTTTTTCTAATGTGTAATATATAATCATAATAATAATTTAAAAAATTGTTACTTCCTCTGTCTAAATTAATGTGACAATTCTCATTTATCGAGAGTCTATTTGATTAGTCTTTGAAGTTAAATTGAATTAGAGTAACTCAATATTTTAAATTTTAAATTGGGATTTTTACATAACCAACATCTTTTAAATCTATTATTACCCTTTTTAAAGGTACTTTATTTTTATTACTATCCGTAATCTATTTTTACCCTAAATAGCTGATTAGCTTTTAAGCTAATAGTAGCGCTACAGCTCCGGGAAATTGAAGCCGAAAAAGCTACTGATTGGCCGGGAAAGGGAAAGGGAAAGGGAAAGGGCTGGGAACTGAGAAGACAAATTCGCCGGGAAAGAAAAGGGAAAGTTGGGTTGGAATTGGAAAAGACAATGATGGTAGTGTGGTTGTTTGTGGTATGTTGTTCGTTTCGCCGAAGTGGTGGTTAGTTTAGTTGCTCCGGCAATTAACTCCACCGGAAATGGAGTTGGAGAAGAAAGGAGGAGAGAGGGGTGTGATGGTGGGTGGCTGGTGGTCGGAGAACGAAAAGAGGAGGCTGTTTGGTGGTGACCTGGACAGGGTTCGAAGTTAATCGGAGATGGCTTCTCTGACTATGAGTGGACTGCGGAGTGATGGTGGTGGTTTATTGTTGGATTGGTTGGAGCTACCGGTAGCCCGACGATGGTATAGTGGTGGTGATTCACCGGAGAAGAAGAGGTGAAGTTTTTAAAAGTTGTATTACAACAGTATTAAATATAAATGATAGTTGTAATACAATTCGAATTCAATACTATACATTGTTATGAATTTGATAGTTGTTATTCTAGAACATATATAATACATTTCTAACAACGTAAACTAATTTAAATACTACTAAAATATTTGAATTCAAGTATAATACGTATAATAAATTTGTATTAAAAATGTTTTAGTTATATATTCATCACGTGCATTAAAATATTTCTATAATATGTATAATATATTGAATTCAAAATGTATTATGATTGTTATTTATTTATTGTTTATTGATGATATTAAAACGCATTATACCTGAATTTTAAACGTTCAAATTAGTTTATGTATTAATATATTAAAATTGTGTTAGAAATTTATTATATATGTATTTAGCTGATTCTGCTATTTTTGGTAAAAAAAAAACAAGACTATAATCTGTAAGAGTAAAAGTTATACTATAATTCGTAAATTAAATCATATAATAAATTATCTATGTAAAAAGGCCCTTTAAATTTAAATATTTAAAAACTATAAATTGCATTTCTTTCGCATGTCAGTATGATTAAAAAATACATTTTGAAATATTGATCAAAACTCATATAGTTTGCATCATGAAAAGCAAAAAATGTCACATCATAAATTGGGATAGAGGGCGTAGTTTATTTATGGGTAGTTCAGAAATTATAGACAGAGAAATTAAAATTTGATAAAAGTTAGGGTGGATTGGGCTATGACATATTATCTAGCTTATCTTTACCCATTTATTTCATCTCATCTAACCTTTGAGCGGATCAATAAGCCGTTCATTTACTAACTTAGCTTATTCTGACTTGCACAAATTCAATCCAATCCGTCCATTTAATGCGCCTATGCAGCACTATTGTTGAAATTGAAAATACATCTAGGAACACATAGATAACATAAGATAAGGTTAGTGAAATATTAGGTAAATGAAGTTAACACAATTGACAGAGTCCTGGAAAGAAAAATCCCGGAAATCCTGCAAGAAAAGGACATAATACTATTCCCACAAATAAATTGAATTTGCCTAAATATGTTCTGTTCAATGCATAGTGCCCAAGAAAAAAAATGAGAAATTGATATAAATAGTTGTCCATTCAAAAAAATAGTCGGTAGATACATAAAATATACATAATATGTGTATATATTATGTATATTAGCTAATAGATATAAATATTTTTGATCGAGCGGCAAAATGTGTACCCCAAAACAACATAGTGAGGCTAAGGAGAGAGGAACTAGTTGCCAATGGGTTGATCACATTCTGGGCCACTACAACTTGATAAGAACAGTGGTGGATGTAGCTCTTTTTGGCAATGAATTGTTCACACATACCAAAATATTTCAACACAACACTATGTGAAATCCACTAAAGCCTCAATAAGTATTGGTATATCAGAATCCATAATTTTAAAAGTACAATGCGTTCAGTACTAAGAATCTTAAAGGTCAAACCCATCAAATTTAAATCTTGAATCCGCACCTCGATAAGAAAGTTGTTCAACAGTTGTAGATTTATACACAGCATAACGGAGAATGAATATAGGATTTAATCAACAGCTCATTATATGGCTCAAAAAAAGAAAAAGAAGGAAGAAGAGTTGTATATTCCAGACTAGCATCTATATATAGTACTTTTCCTGCACTTTAAGCATGATCTAAGAGAAGCTATTAAAAGCTTTGATGTTACTCTATGTTAGTGGCCAGTGGAAGGATATATTGATAGCCCATTGAAGCAAATCTGCTCTAATTTAAACACTATATTCACCATTTTATAACTTCATTCGTCAAGGAGTACCTCTGTGTTGCAAATGGGACATGTCTGACAAATCAAAGCGATAGTTCGGTGTTAGGTCTCGGAGAAAATGATGTAAATTTCTGATACATAGAGGTCAGACTAGTTACTGATATACCTTGTTGATGCTCAGCCATTTGGAGCCACATTCAGTGTGGTATATGTGCTTGCATGGAAAATTTATTTGTCGATCCCCTCGTTTGTACCTCATTTGACAGATGACACATCTAGCTTGCATGCACAAAAGCTCATTTAATCATTGAGTTGAAAGAAAAAGGATTCAGCAGAAAATTTGTGAAGATAACAAAACATCCTTTGACTAAGAATATACGGAGCAACTGCAATCCATGTAAAATGTGCCCGAAACTATTCCCAATTATATTTTGACACAGGTAATGACGACAAATGGGAACTATGAGGCATGGTTGACACTAAAACTCTCAAGGAGGGGCCTCTGTTTTGGCACAACATAGACACTAAGCTACTCGGATTAAGTTACCAGGTAACTTAAATTTGAAGCTTATATGATGTTGCCTCGTCATATAAGGCCATAACTAGTTTCTGAGGCTATCTTTAACACCATCAACTGACAAATCTTACCAGAGGCCATACTAGTTTCTGAGGTTAACGTAGACCTACTTTCTGTGGCACACTCGAACAATTTTAGTACAAAGTCAATATATTGTAAGGCTATGCAACTAAAATCACGTAACCTCTTCCTAACTTCTCCCTTCATCTGATTTTGGGGTTCCCTTCAAGGATCAGCTCAAAATATGACTTGAGAAAAATTTGTCCCTCTTTTAGATACAGTTTTGCATGTTATTGAAGGGGATATGTAGGAGGAATCAAAATCTTAGCTCAAGTCCAAAAACAATCTATGCTACATCAATGTTATACCAGCGATTAAATCATATCTACTCTGTGTGCCAGTACTGCTATTTCTCTTCGGACTACACCGAAGTATGACTTTCTTTAAATAGGTAAGTTCAGTGCTTGATTTTACGAAAGAAGTCAATCTACAGCAAAAGGATACAATAGAAAGGGAAATTGCACCTTGTACAAACAATGCTTTCAAAAAAAGTGTGGGTATAAAAATTACCTTTCTTCTGATTTTTTCCTAGAAAAGATTCCGTTAGACTTGTATTTGGTTGTTGGAAGCAAATTAATTAGTTCCTCGGAAAGTCCTCGACTTTGAGTTCCAACTGTTTCACCTAAATCAAGTAACTCCTACAACAGTAAAGCAGAAAATCAGTAAATCACTTCAGGATAAAAATAAACTATGAAATCGGTTCAGCTAGTCACAAGTTAAGATGATGGTACTAGTTATACAGCACATATCCCAAGAACAAGAATAATGAAAAAATATTTAGTATTTCAATGCTTAAGGAGTTGGTCAAAATTTGCATGAATATTCACTGGTTTCACATAACAAGTGGGCGAACAATAAGACGAATATCATCAACCCAACACAGAGTTAAAAACACATTCTTGAGCCAACGTGTCAAAAGAATGATGATGTACATTGCATCTCAGACTACCATTCAGCAGATTTCAACTTTTGGTCATAGATAACACAAAATGCAGAATAAGTACGACAACAACCCAGTCTAATCCCACAAGTGGGGTCTAGGGAAGGTAGTGTGTACGCAGACCTTACCCCTACAAAGTAGAGAGGCTGTTTCCGATAGAAAATGCAGAATAAGTGATTCCAAAATTGCAGATACTACATGTTTTTGGATTAAAGTGAAGAAGATATCAGTCATAAAAGTAGGAACTATTCGCATACTTGTGGACCTTCAGCTGATAAACAAGGCATACATACGAAGATATATTTATGTGGCTGCTGAGTAACTTTATTATGAGAATAAAAAACTCTTCTGTTCTGTACCATCCCGTTTTTTCTTTCTGTTCTCCTAGGTCCTTTCTTCTCTCGGTCTTTTTCATCTGTTCTTTTTTCATTTTTCACTAAGGAAGGAGGACTTGAGGATTTGCATAGTGCAAGCCGGTTGTTAAGCTATACGGCGATGAATAAGACTGATAACCTCTACCTCGCTCTGTACACAACTTTAATGTACTAGAAATTAGGAAAGAGAACAACAGAAACTGAAAAGAATCAAATGACAATAGGAAAGACATGCAAAGGCAATTGAATGACAATGTAATGATATATAAGACACAATCCTATTACTCTTTTTGCTATTCTTATTTATTCCAACCTAAGACAGACGTTTGAGTAATCGAAAATATATGTTCAAAACAGTAACTACAGATAATTTACAAGCGATCAGCACAACCATGGACAACTGGCCCCTAAAATAACCCATATCTGCTGCACTGTAACAATCCCCCTAGGAGCAAAAGAGGGCACTGTGATGGTGCTCATTCTTACCCGTGATGATCATTAACTACCCGATTCGCGCACAGGTGTAGGTTCACTTTTATTTTATTTTATTTTTTTGATAAAGGGCGTAGGTTCACTTTTATAGGATGCCAATCCCAACAACTGATAGCTTATCTTAGCATTTCAACACTCGCTCGTTAAATGAAATTAGTATATAGAAACTCTATATTTATGGATGAGTTTTATATATTCAGTCAACTTAAAAGAAATGACTCCGTCGCTCACATAGGAAAAAAGGTTTTCCCTGTAATCTTGCCTTGGATTCTTGGTAGCTTTAGGAATGAATATGAGAGGCAAACGTTTCCATCTTTTCTAATAATTTTCCATTATATGTCAGCCTCACAATGTGGTAACTGCAGCTTTCTCTATTAAAAGCCTCCTCACTCCAACTCGTCTTATCAAATAAAAGATCAACTCGGAGAAGGTATTCAAAAGACTACATATAAATCGCAAAATCAATCATGATTGCAAATCAAGCTATTCACAAACCTAACCAGAGATAACATGCAAACAAATTAGAGAAGATGATAGCGACAAGGTTACATACCTCATAGGTCATGTTGTCAGGGTCAATATCATCTTCCAAAACATCCTTCACATATTAACAAACGGTAAGAAAGGTGAAATTAGCATGCCATAAGCCAATAGCATGTTAACCTAGCCACTCATCAACTGATTCAAGACGATGAAGACTATTACACTGAACAAATTTGAAGAACAAGTGAATCATGATTATTAGGATTGCAACTGCTTGAGACTCCAATAGAAACTGGTAAGATGGTTCGCTAGCAGAGTTGGTTAACAAGGAGATCCATTTATTGGTTTTCGGGTGAAGCAAAAGGTCAAAGAATGATATTTTATGATGACAAACACTGCCTCAATATTTTTGGTTGATGTGGTGAACTTGTGTTGGTAAATGCAGGGCAATGTACAACAACATAACTTTATGTTTTTTCCACACAAGTATTCGGTGCAATTAGTGTGTGTACAGGACAACATAAAATTAGCAGAACAAAAGATAGCTAATGAGGAATTGACAACAAGCTAAGAGAATGGGCATAATTCCAACAAAAAAGCAAGAAAAACGTGACCAAGTTATCAAAAGCCAAAAAGTTGCTAAAAAGGCATGAAAAGATGAAACAAACTCTTTTATTGGAAACAAGTAATATACCTGGTGGTTAGAATCATCTTGATTGGATAGAACACCTGATAAATTGTGAAATATATGTTACATTCTGTAAAATAGCAGTATGTTATAACTATTTAAATAACACATAAACAGAAGCATTTCTACGAAATACCGGAACTTAACCAAAAAGTACGGGTCTATAATAGATCATTCACGGTAAAAAGAAGGGGAGTTTAGTAAACTTGACCAGTAAAGCAAATTCGTGGTCCTATCTCACAAAGAGGAAGGAGAAAAAGTATAAAGAAGCCATTGCCTAAATGTAGAGGTAAAACTATAATGTACGAAGTATAACAATTTTTAGTGCAGACTAAGTGCAGAGGCAAAAATTAAACTAAAGGCAAATTGGGGATTTGCATCTCCTGCACCAGTATGGAAAGAAAAAACCGAAATTCATATACGAAGTGCAAAAGCTTTAGACTCACATTCCTCCTCCGTGCCAGCATCCTCATCGGGGACTGTATTTTCCTCATATATTACATCAGTCGATACACCTTCGTGAACATTCATAGGTACAGCATACTCCCAAGGCCTCTCTGAAAGATCCGGTCTTGATACATGGTTGCTGCCAGTCTCATAAGAATGATAAGAGGTACTCTCTAGACTGGGGTGCCCATATTTATAGTAACTCATATTCATAGACCAATATGCATTTTCCTGGACAGAAGATTCAAAAATTTAATGCCAGCAATCAAAATGCTGCAGTTTTGGAGATAAACTGCCAACAAATGGTTACTCACACTTCCTAACAGGTTCAACTGAGCCCAGTATTTTCACGATACGGAGCATAGATATATATGTGAAGAATCATTAAAATTTTAAAAATATTAAACTTTGAACCCATAATTTAAAATGTAATGTTATAGGCAAGAAGTTGAAGTTTAAATTCTAGATCCACCTCTGCCGCCTAAGAGTCCATTAACCCTCAAAGATGTCTAACCAAGCTACAGAGATGTCTAACCCTCGAAGAAATACACATATTTTAAAGGATAAATTTTGTACTGGAGGATACTTCTACTGCTACACTTACTCCTTTTTTTTCACAAATTATATAAGCTTTCAGTACAAAATCAACTGCTACATAGAAAGTTATAAAGTTAGAAAAATTTTACCTGATTCTGAATCTGTACAGGGTTATTATGATAATGTATAGGGGCTTGTGAAACACCATCCATGAACCCTGTGAAAGTCTCTGGAACATTGTAATGAAACCCCATATTCATGTAATGCATCTCCTCCATGTGTTGATCCCCACTCATTTTCGTCAAACTTTCCAATTTTTGCACTGAAATAATGACATGAATATTACAGTAAGCAGATATATAAATCAAATTACACATGTCACATAAACACCAAGAATGCAACAAACAAAGTGTTAACAATGAAAAAAAAAACAAGGAAAAGAAACTACAAAAAGTTCCTCCTTTTTTCCCATTTCGCCCATTCTTGAAACAATGTACTTATGGCAAACCTTATTTTTCTTGATTTCCAGTGGGTTTTTTCCCTTGTATCTCAAGAGCTCATCAAAACAAGAAACCCCAAGTTAAAAAATCACCTGATTTTCAAATGGAACTACAAACAAATCCAAACACACACACAAAACACAGAGAGAGATGAAATGCAATAGCAGAGAGTAGTCTGTTGATGGGTAGGGGAGCAGAGAAGGTTTACAGAGAGAAGTGACCAAATTGTAGTGGAAAAATGGAAAGTGGATTTTGTTGGGATATATGTACTAGTGCTTTTTGAGACTATAGATACATAGAGATACAGTCCCCCCCCTTCTCTTCTCTCTTTTGTTTGTCTCTGTCTCTGTCACTGTCAGTCTCTCTCTTGCACACACAGGGCTACTGGCGCTTATGCCGGGCTTGAGAGACACGCCATCTACATCTATGTATGCATTACTATATTACTTTTCCATTTTATTTTTTCTCTTAAGGGTGTGTTTGGTATGAAGGAAATGTTTTCCGATTTTCTCTTGTTTGGTTCGCTTTAATGTTTTGAAAAATGTTTCCAAAATAGACTTATTTTTCTCAAATTTAGGGAAAATGACTTCCCTGCATAAAGTAAGGAAAATATTTTTCAAAAAGCTCTTTCAATCTTCATCACATAACTCCAATCTTGACCCAGGTTTCGAGTACCAACTCTCGAACCCAACTCGGATCCTTATATCAATCCCTACTCGAGACGTGAACTGACTTGACCCTGACACCAGAAACTGACTACGAGATCAGGAGTCAGGTCTGGTCGAGGCCTGGGTGGGGTATGGGTTCCGCATCTTTGATCAGGGGTTAGGGTTAGGAGTCGGATTCTAGGTCAGGATTGGGATTGGGTTGAAATCAAGACTCGGTTAGGGTTAAAGTCAGGGTCGAAAGTTGGGTCTCGAGTTAGAAGCAAATTAATTAGTTATTTTTCTATTTTATCCTTACTCTTAAGGTTGTGTTTGGTACGAAGGAAATGTTTTTCCCATTTTCTCTCGTTTGGTTGGCTTAAATGTTTTGGAAAATATTTTCAAAATAGACTTATTTTCCTCAAATTTAGAGAAAATGACTTCTCTCCGTAAAGTAAGAAAAATATTTTCCAAAACTCTTTCAACCTCACCACACGACTCCTGACCCAAGTTTTGGGTATCGACTCTCGAACCTAACTCGACACCCTACTCCCGGTCTGGGGTCGAGGTTGAATCCCAGATCTCAGGTCGACGTCGGTGTCAATCGGGTCTCGAGTCTCGGCTTAGAGCTGGGTCAAGATTGGAGTCAGGGTCGGGAGGTTGGTCTCGGGTCGACATTGGGAGTCGAATCCCGAGTTAAGGTCGGGAGTCGGGTCCCCGGTCGGAGGCTGGGGTTGGGTCTCGGGTCATAGTCAAGATTTGGTTTTCTAGTCCGGATTAAGATCAAGGTCAGGATTGGGAGACGTGTTGGGATCAAGGCTCGAACCTCGATGAAAAGGGGAGGGGTTGGCCTGAGTAGAAGGGATGGTGTATGTGGGGGTAAACGGGAGGTGGAGGCCAGGGCGTTAGAGTGGAGATACAAGTTGTATGTTAGGGGAGAGGGTGTGTTCATTAGCAGAATATGGGGGTGCGAGGGGCTGGAGGTCAAAGGTCGATGTCCTATGACGTCTGCGTGGATTAGGTAGTGGTAATTGTGATGATAAGGTTGAAAGAGAATTTTGAAAACGTTTTTCATCATACGAAACACACCTTTAAAATCCTCTATTTTTCTCTTCGCTTTCAAACTTTTGCACCCACATGGCCCATTGGTTATGCGACATAAATTAACATTGACACATTATTAATCAATTTTATAATTTCATCCCTCAACGAACCGTAAAATCTCTGACATATTTCAATTGAGATTGATGTGTATAATTTTTTTTAAAAAAGTCATATTTTGTGTGAATAATTTTGGAAACACACAGATAAATATTTTTTATTTAAATGTGTAAATAGAATCTTACAAATTTAAAAAGTTATTTTATATATTTGGCCAAATAAATGTATAAAGTGCTATACAACCAACTGATCTCCTTGGGTAGTGGAGTAATGTAAGGTAAACATGTCTCTTCTCGTGATGTATTTATTGAAGTGTGAGAATGGAATTCACTTTATATTTACGTTTCAATTTTTGTATGGTGAACATCTTTGCTTGTTTTTCCCCAACATTTTCTTCTACTCCCTCCGTCTCATTTTAGTTATCACATTTATTTTTTATATATTTTTTAAGATAAATAAAATAAAATAAAAATAATTAATTTTTTTTTAATTTTATAAATTTGATAAGTAATTGAGAAATTCTTTTTTTAATAATTTTGACAATTAATATAAGACGGAGGGAGAATTTATTTTAAACTTATGATACAATATCCTTCATCAGTTGGCATATTCTATATTTGGATATCATTGTTAAGTACGATTATCCAGTGATTTATAAGCACCGTCCTTTTGCACCTTTTGGATAATATTTGTCTCGATCCAATCAATATATTTACCCGTTTCTAGCACCAAATTGAACTTGATGAACTGTTTCATCAAAAATATTGTAATTAAACTGTCTATAAATTACTTTTGTTTATTTGTTTTAGATTTGAAAGCATTAAGATCTTATATTATACAAGTATGTATTACTCTCTTCGTCTCAATTTATATGACACCTTTCAGATTTCGAGATTCACAATAGATCGATTAGTTTATGTCAGGTTTAGCTCTGAGTAAAATCTGTCACATAAATCATTGATAAACCAAAGTTAATAGGTTTGTTGGGATCTTGATTTATTACAAAATAATGAGTAATATCATGAGTTGTTAGAGGTATTTTTTTTAATATGAGAAGAGAGTTCCAGTAATGGTAAATATAAAACACGTCTTTTCTTATAGCCACGGTACAATTAGGGGTTCAAAACCTAACCATAATGAATAACTCAGAATTAAAAAAAATATTATTGAATTATTAATATCATATTATCGGATTAACGATTTGAGAATGATTTAGAATTTTATAAGTAACGAGTTATCAATTTGGAAACAGATTGTCTAATTTTTATAGTATTAGATAAATTGATGACTTGTTTTGCTCGTGCGCCGCTCCCAACCAATACTACTACTTCGCTCTAAATCCCTTTGGCCAAACCATTTGTCTTCATTCGCCGCTCGCCCAAACTACCATAGCCACCGTCTACGAATCGTATTCTCCGCCGGTTGCGACGATGTCATCCGATGGGTTCAGGTCATTGGACGAGAAGTCACCAGTGAAATACATAAAAGCTACTTATTTTTTTATTTCAATTTTTATATCGAATAAACCGATTAATTAATAACCCCACCGATAATCGTTAAATCAAAACGAATCAAATGATATCTTATTGATTCGATAGCAGTTTAGCACATATAAAAATTGACAATCGATAAGCCAAATCATCAAGTGCAAAAAAAATGAATCGAACCCGATAAGCACCCTTGTGTGGTTGATGATTTGGGTAAATGTAGCTTGGTATAACAATTAACATCCAAGATGTTGCATCACATTATCATTTCGAAAAAATTTAAGTGCAACTATTTTCCATTGTTGTTAGATCAACTCTGATTAACTAGCGATGATATTGACACTTTTGAAGAAAAAATATTGAATTTTGTTGATGAACCTATCAAAAGAGATGATTTAAAAACTGATATCGAAAAGGATATTACTGCAAAGTAATAGTGATTTTATGGATCATGAGTAATGTAAGTAAATAGTCTATTAATGGTATTTTGTTTCAATCTAATACATGTCTTGTTTGGAATGATCTAGGAAAGAGAAAATTTTCTAGAATTTATTATCTGTATAAACAAATAGCTATATTGATTCAAGGTATTTCTTTAGTATCTGTATATTACTCGAAACTAATATTTATGAAATTAATTTGAAAAATTATTCGACCTCCATGTTATTGCGAAAAATCAGAGGACTGTGTTAAGAGAACTCTTGGACATGGATTGCTACAATTTCTAATGGGATTAAATATCAATTATAAGCAAGCTAGAGAAATAAATTCTCGAGTTCTGCACTTAATTATTTTGCTCTGAATTTTCTATTTTATCTAATAATTGTGTTTTATCTCGAGAAGGTTTTCTTGGTGGACTAGGTTTCTTTGTCGAAAAAAAACTCTTTCATATTTGGTTAATTCTTTAGAAGTTTTGGACTTCTATAGAAGATCTTTACTTTTCATACACAACACAACTACATCCACAATGTAATTTTTAGAATTTGAGAGTTTTGTTTAGGGAGAGATTTTCTCTTTATAGTTTTAATATTTTCTTTTATATTAGTTTTCATAATATGTAGGTCAGTTGACTGAATATTATCAAATAATATGCTATTTTAGTATAACTTTTTTGTCATCTGATTTATCACTATCAAAGTTTGCGGTTATTAGCTTTCGCATGATGCCATTTCGATTTCAATTCCAACAAATCAGTGTTATGTAATGATTATAGAAGACGAAAGTCAGAAGGCACTATGTGGTGAACAATACTTAATAGGAAAGGTTAAAATAGAGAATCAAGTGCAAATGTGATAGGTATATTTGCATAAATTTATTCTTTTTATGCAGAAGAAAATGGTTCCTCTAAATGAATAGTTGATAGTGGTTATTATATGATGGATTGATTGTGAATAGTCTGAAAAAAGTCGAATTGCTTAATGGTGGTTCAATAATCATAGCACAGTCTGAAAATTGTCAATTGAGAGAAGGTGCAGTAGTTAAGAATGTCTTATGTGTGTCAACTTTCAAATTCAATTTCTTATTTGTGTCAAAACTAACAATATAATTCAGTTGTTGTGCCATAATTTCTCCCGATTTCTTCATTTTTTAGGATCTCTTCACTAGTAAGTTTTCAAAAAGAGAGAAGTGGTGAAAACACCTATGAACTATACGCGAATTATTACTTTAGTCCCCAAACTATTCCTAGCAATTAAAACACATGCAAACTTGATTAAATAAACTTAAAAACACCTCCGATCTGCTTATTATTAATGACGAATTGATTATGAGAGACTTAGGTTTATTGCGATGGATGTGCGGGTTTACTAGGAGAGATAGGATTAGGAATGAGGATATCCGAGATAAGGTGGGTGTGGCTCGGTGGAAGATAAGATGCGGGAAGCGAAGTTGAGATGGTTCGGACATGTGAGGAGGAGAGGCACGGATGCTCCAGTGCGGAGGTGTGAGAGGTTGGCTATGGATGGTTACAGGAGAGGACGAGGTAGACTGAAAATGTATTGGGGAGAGGTGATTCGACAAGACATGGCGCAGTTGTAGCTTACCGGGGACATGACCCTAGATAGGAAGGTGTGGAGGACGCGAATTAGGGTAGAAGAGTAGTAGGTAGAAGTGTGTGTAGGCTAGTAGGTACGAGTGTTTTTCCTTGTTGTCTCGACTAGTAATCGTAGTGCTACGCTTATAGTTTCTTGTTCTTGGATTCCTCGTAGTAGTATTTTGTGGCAGTGCTCTGTTTCAGTCTGTTGTTTGTTACTACATATTACTTCCTATCGTCTCTTGTAGTTTTATCATGTATTTTTATCCGGTATCTTTGTTACGTCCTTTTTAGCCTATTTTTAGACTGTTTTTGTCTTGAGCCGGGGGTCTATCGGAAACAGCCTCTCTACCTCACCTCTGAGGTAGTGGTACGGACTGCGTACACTCTACCCTCCCCAGACCCCACGTTATGGGAATACACTGGGTATGTTGTTGTTGTTAGGTTTATTGATGAATTAGTGAAATATTGTTTATTTATTTTTTTCTCTTTTCTTCTCCGTAGTGAGAATGACATGTATCAACAAATATTTTTTTAAATATATTAGGTAAAAAAAATTTAAACTAGTGCTCCTCCCATTTTATGTAGGCGTTTGGTCATGGAATATTTTTTACTTTTTTCAGGAGTTGAATTTCGAAAATGGTGTTTGGCCATACAAAATTAAAAAAATTCGAAATTCAACTTGAAGTTGAATTCCAAAATTTGAAAAACAAGAAAAACTTGTTTTCACTTTCACTTCCCTCACAAAAAGTCAAAAACAACTTTAATTTAATTATATTCATGGTCAAACACAACTACAACTCTAACTTCAAACTCCAACTCTAATTTGTATTTGGTTTTCATGGCCTAACGGGGCCAACTCACTTTTCTTTCTAGTCAGTCCAAAAAAGAATGATATATTTTTATATTTAATAATAATTTAACTTTAAAATGTCAATTTTATCTTTAATAAAATAATTTATAGTCACAAATATCTAGATTTATTTTTTATCACATATTTTTTAAAAAAACTTTTTTTTTTTTAAAGTTTATGCTAAATCAAACTAAGTCATATAAAGTGAAACGGAGGGAATAGTAAATTTGATAGAGAAAGATGGGAGGAGAGAATGCACGTGGAAAAAAGCCGTTTTAGCAGCCGGTAAAAGACGGTGTGGGGAGAAGCCGCATTCCCAGAAAACTGTCTGCCGTACATTTGTATGTATGTTTGGTCACTTAGATAATTCCTATTTGCTTGCTCTCTGGTCCCCTCTTCCCCAACCACTCCCCCCCCCCCCCCCCTATTCAATCCAAAAATTACTACCTACATTATCAACTACTACTACTACTTCAATTGTGGCCTTTGTTTTAAGGCCAACATATAAAGACCCTTAAATTTGTCCAAAAATTTTATTTAGATATTTAAATTTTGTTTTTTTTCAATTGAACATAAAATTATACATAAATTTATTTCTATTCTGACTTGACACAGAATGTAGGTTGCACAATATTCAGGCGCGTGAGCGTTGGTTAACATGGATTACAACGTTAATATCACCATCTCTAAAAGTTCTTACTTAAATCCTAATTTCTCATACACGCTTTTTTTATTATTCTATTTTTCATTGTTCGTTTGATTTTATTTATCCAAATTAGGTCACAAAAACAAAAAAAAAATCAATTCTTATGTGTTCTATGCTCTTATTTTGAATTTTATTCTAATTTTTTTAATTATGTGGAATAATTTTTTTCATATCAGACGCGTAAGTACACGCGTTTATTTATGAAATTTATCAAGTCAGCGTATTGTGTCTGATAGGAACAAACTTGTGTATATTTTTGTGTTCAATTGAAACAAGGCAAAGTTTAAGTGTCTAAATGGGATTTTCAGACAAGTTTGAGGGCCTGTATATGTGGTTGGCCTTGTTTTAACTTTCAACTACTCTACTATGGGGTCGTTTGGTAGAAATAGTACTGAATAAGGTGTATTAGTAATGATAGATTAGTAGTGCTGAGCTTATTTCTTATTCAGTGTTTGGTATGATATATTAAAAACATATGTATTGCTATATTTTGAAAAAATATTATTTGTTTATCAAAATACCCTCAACGTTCTATAACTTAAATTGCACATGAATCATATTAATTATTCAAATATCTATAATTAGTTTTACATTATGAATCCACAAGAAATTAATTCAAGAATTAAAATAGTATTCAAAATTGTTTTAAGTGTACCTTATGTGCAATTTGATTTGAAACTTCAATACTTTTCTATACAAGGTTTACAAATTTGTTTTGAGATAAAGTTTTTCTGAATTCACTAGGAGCTAATTCATTTTAGAAATTGACAGTTTAATTATACATGTTTTTGGCTCTTTCGGTTTACTTTAATTCCTTAAAATTGAATTTATCATCAAAATAAATAAAAATAAAAATTCTAATTGATTGAGGTTTTTGACTTTTAACCACCACAATACAAGTTAAAAACAAAAATAGAAAATGTATTGTTGAATTATGAAATATATTAATAATTAATAAAGTCTAATTGGCAGTAATCTATATTTACATTATATTAATATAATGATAAATATGGTATTCAAATCATATACTTCTTTAAAAAAAATTGAAAAATTAAATCCTAATCCTAATCACTTATTATCTGATATGACTTTTAAATTTGAAGTTAAATAAAATTGTTTTGAAATCCAATTGGTTTAGACTTTCTGATAAGAATACTGAAATATTGAGGGTATTTTTGTTTTTATTCATTTTTATTCCATGTATTAAAATTTTAGTAATACTAATACCATGGTTTAGGATGTAATATATTGTATAGCATTTATATATGTATTAGTTATGCATAGACTCAAAATTTCTATAAAAAAAAAGTACTAAATAATAACACACAATACATATATTGTTTGTCCTAATAAACTCTACCAAAACACCCTAAGTAGTAAATAACACGAGCCGTAAAGAGTACCATCATATTTTTTTACAGTTCACGGATTATAGTGGGATAAACAAGATTTTTGAACCCATTTTGTTGATAATGTGTATATATGTATATATTTCTATTGTTTTTTTTTTTGAATTCTCTTACATAAATTTTTGACTTTGTCGCTATTTTCATTCTTAATCAAAGATTTTGAATTTGAGCCATTAGAATGAAAAAAGTTTTGATATGAAGCCTTTCCCCCTTTAATGAATGTTAACATGTTATGCATATGAATTATAGTCTATTTGGCCAAGCTTATTTTTTTCAAAAATGCTCATTTCATTATTTATCCAATATTGAACCCCCTATCTTATATTATTTATACTCTAACTATCAAATCGTGGGAGGGGGGGGGGGGGGATTGAGTCCTACATTGGTGTTTAGGGGGGAAATTGCCTCGTTTTAATTTTCGGATCAACTCTCACTCTATGAACTAGTTCTTACAATTAAATTAGACCTAAAATCTATTTTTTTTAACATAAAGTTTAAATAATAGACAAGATTGATAAACAAACACTTATTTAATATATTATTTTAAATATATTTAAAATTATATCCATGATCAAGTGTAGACGTATTATATTTTTAATTTCAAGTGCCATCAGTTTTTTTTTTTTTTTTTCAACCAAAATGTTGTCCAATTGCCTACTAAGTACTAAGAGGGTTAAAACTTCCACCTTTAAGATGCAATATGACGGTCCTTCTCTATAATAACATTTTATTTTAATTATCAAGTTTTATTTCAAATTAATCTTTTATATTAATTATATTATATGTTCTACAATATCTTATTATAGTAATTAAAAGTTATTTGAATAAACAACATCCCATTGGCCATAATGAACCATTGGCCAATGATAAACTCCTTGTATCCTCAAAATACAGACCCCTCCTTCATCGTAAAGAATCTGATTTTTGTTGGCTTTTATCTTAATGCTAAATATTTTTTGCTTGTTTCTTTTTTGGGGGCATTCTTACTGTTCTTTACGTTTACGCTCGATTACATCGTGCTCTCAGTCATTACTGTTACAGATTTATCTTTAATCATTTTCTTGCTGCTTTACCTTGTGTTTTCTTTTACATTATTACCATTTGTAAACTTACATCTCTAACAATGAAGCTATTATCATAATATATACTATTGATTCGTAAATTAATTTAACTGTCCCAAATCGATGGTAAACAAAATTAACCGTAGTTATCGCCCAATGGTCCAAAAGAAAATGAAAACCAAGAAAGATCTTATAATATTGGGAAACAAAGATTGTCATTGCAATATAGAGAATTAAGGGACCACAAAATCCTTTGTCTTCAAGCAAGGAATTTGATCTACTCCTTTGACCAATTACGTGTCTCTTCATTTGTCCCATTCTTTCCTAAAAAAATTACTCCGGTCGTTTCAATTTATTTGACCTATTTTCTTTTTTAGTTCGTTTAAAAAAAATAATTCTTTTCTTTTTTAGCAATTTTTTAATTTTAACTTTCCACATGACATGTTTAAGACCACAAGATTAAAGGGCATTTTAATATATTTGACATATCTTTAATTTAAGATCACAAGATTCAAAAATCTTCTTCATTTTCTTAAACTCAATGCCAAGTCAAAATAGGTCAATCAATTTGAAACGGAGGGAGTACTACTCGTTCTCAATTATTTTTTGACCCTATTAACCCTACACACCTTTTAAAAAAAAATTAACTAAAAATGCATTTTAGTAAATTAATCTTAATTTGAAATTTTAAATTTAATACCAGAGGTAATATAAAAAAAAGTAATAAAATTCTTTTAATCAGTTAAAATGAACAAGTAAAATAAAAATATCTATTTTTAATATAAGATTCAAGTAAAAATAAAACGAAGGGAGCACTTTCTTCGTCTCGAAAATAAGAATCACTTAGTAAAAAAAATTATCCGAAAATAAGTATCTCTTTAAAAATTCAAGACAAAAAAAGTACTATCTCTATTTTAATTTATTTATCTTTTTTTTAAAGTTTGTTTCAAAACGAATATCTCTTTTTTTTTTTTTTTAACAACTCTTTGATTTCAGTTTTTCACATGTCATATTTAAGATCACGAGATTAAATGACATTTTGATACATTCAACATATCTTTTATTTAAGATCACAAGATTCAAAAAAATTCTTCATTTTCTTAAACTCCATGTCAAATCAAAATCAGATAAACAAATTGAAATGGGGGAGTAACTATTTTCAAAATGTACCTTTAAATTAATAAAAAACTATTTCTTCACTCCCTTTGTCCATCTTTATTTGTCTACTATATATTAAAAATAAATGTTAAATAATATTTGTCTAGTTTGAAAAATCAATGCATAATTTATCACTTTGTGTTCACTTTACCCTTGTTATTAACTATAGTCATTTCTCCAATACATTTTTCATGACATTACATTTATTATTGTCAAAAAGTGATATGGTAATTATTTTTTTATCAGGAAAATTATATGAAAAAATATGATAAAATTACTCTTCTATTTATAGTTTTTAAGAAGTGTATCAAGTCAATAATGGACAGATAAAATTAGACAGAGAGAGTAATAAATAAGGTTAGTTTAATAAATTATATTTTATATTTTTTTAATTAGCGTGAAATAAGTTAAAATATTACTCCCTCCGTTCCTTTTTAGTGTTCATGTATACTAAAAATATTGTTCCAAAATACTTGTCAATTTAAAGAATGAAGAGAGAATTAATTACTTTCTTCCAACTTTGCCCTTAGATTAATTATTCTAGAACTAAGAGATATAAATAGACAAAGACTAATAAGGGGTATATGAGTCAAATTACACTTTTAATTAATTTTTATTAATGATTGTATAAAATCTTAACATGACAACTAAAAAAGAACGGAGAGAGTAGTTATTTTGAGGCGAAAGTATATTCTTAATTACGTGGAAAAAGTTGCTCAACAAATTAACTAAACACTTCATATATTTTATAGGAAAAGAAAGTTGATTTATCTTGGGAATGATTAGATTGTAATTATCTTCATTTAATAACTTGAAAAAGGTAAGGATAAGAGCATTCATTATCTTCACTGTCGTTAATTGTTGGTTGTACACAATAATCATCTTTAATTTACACTTTTGTACTTTACATTATTAAGCGATTAAGCAAATCACACTTGCATGAGCCTTCTCTACATTTTCATTATCTCCCGTTTTTCCAAGTTTTTACTTGAATAAAAGATACATGACATAAATTAAAATTAATGGTTAAAATTTAATTAACCAAAATAAGATTCTAACCAAGTTTTGAGTAATACTCTTTGGGGTCGTTTGGTGTGAGGGTTTAAAATAAATAGTTATGGGATAAAAAAATAGTTTAGGGATAACTTTTTGATCTCTTGTTTGATTGTCATGTTTGGGATAACTTATCCCACCATTTATATCATAGTGATGGGATAAGTTATCACATATATATGGTGGGATAACTTATCCCAGGATAGTTAATCCCGGGATAACTTGTTTCTAACCAAACGACCCATTTATGTTGTATCTGTCCACTATTGACTTGACACACTTTTTGAGGAGCAATAAATAGAATGATTATTTTACAATATTATTTTTTGAATATAATAAATTCAACGCTTTGAAAAATGCATTGTAAAAATAACTATAGTTAATAGCAAGGTAAAGTAGACACAAACTAGTAATTATCTCTTGATTTTCTAAATTGCACAAGTAAAGTTGGACAATCATTTTTAGTATAGTGGACAAGTAAAAATAGATGGTGTGGAGAAATATTAAATACTCCCTCCGGTCCATATTAACTGAATTGTTGAAGCTTTTTTCATTGTTCAAAATAAGTGAATTACAATTGTTAGAATTTTTTTCCCCATTTTTGAGTTCCTTTAAATGAAAGAATATTTTACATTTTCTAGGTACTTACACTCTTTACAAAGTAGAATTCCGTTGCCTTCTAAAACATTTCACTAAAAGATTAAGGATTAATAGTATTTTTGCTTCCAATAAATTTTTATTTTAATTTTTATGATATTTGACTAATCATATTTAACCAATAACTTTGCAGAAATGTAAGGTGAGGCTGTGTACAATAGACCCTTGTGGTCCGGTCCTTCCCCGGACCCCGAGCATAGCGGGAGCTTTAGTGCACCGGGCGGCCCCTTTATATTTAACCTTTATTAATCGAAACATGAATTTTATTCCTTTGTTTGTAAATACTTACAAATTTACCGTGATTACCAATTGCTTCACCACTTAATTGCTAATGTAATATGTTACACTTTGTATTGTTACTCATAATCGGTAGTTCATCTATCCCTAAATATTCCAAAAATTAAACCACAAATCTTCCCCGAATCAACTACCAAACAATCAAAGAAACTTTAATTAAAAAAAAAAAAACTTTCAACTATAGTAAAACCACTTTATCATATTAGCATTAAAAATTTACATACTGTATTCTTTTCTTGATTTATCATACTTGTCTCAATCATTCTTAATCAAGGGACACGAATAGTGGCCAAGTTTTAGGGAAATCAAAAATGCTTATTTTTTTTTAAAAAAATTATTATTTATTTTTAAAAAGTGAGGTGTTTGGTTAAATTTTTGAGAGAAAATAAGTTCTTTTGAAGCGTAGTAATATTGCTTTTCGTAAAAACGCTTTTAAGAAAAAAATACACTTTAGTCATACACTAATTGCTTCTCGAAATCAAAAGTGTTTTTTAAAATATATTTTTAAAAATAAGCTAATTTTAAAAATTTGGTCAAACATGCTATAAATTTCAAAATGTTGAAATCGGTATATGAAAAAAACTAGCTAACCATATACAACTAATACTATTATTAATCTGGTTTTAAATGGTCTAGATTCATGAGGCAACATGGAAAAATAAGGTTAAAAAGGTAATATAGTTCAAACTATAAACTAAGAACTCGTTTGATCACGAAAATTATTCATTTTTTTCAAAATATTTCACTTTATTTTAGAATCAGGATCATAAAAATCCCCCATCCAACTTGAAGTTAAATTCCAAATTTGAAAAATAGCTTAAAATTTATTTTTCAATTTCATTTTCATAGTTTCAAATAAAATGCTCTTCTTCTATTCTTTGCAAAAAACATAACTAAACATAACTCCAATTTCATAAATTGTAAATAACGTAAAAAATATTTGAAATCTATTGTTAAACGCCTACTAAGACATGGAGTTCATAAAAAAAAAAAGACAAATATCAAATGACTAAAATATCATGTTTTCTGTACCAAAGAAAACAGAGAGAAGAATTAGAGCAACCATTTATATCAGAACTGGTGTATTTACGGGTATTTCAAGTTATATACGTTCTCCGTCTCAATTTAGGTGACACCTTTCTTATTTCGAGATTTAAACAACATTTTCTTTGACCATAATATTTTCATATATAATTTAAATTTTTTGAATTATCATTATGACTTATAGTAGGCGTTTGACCATAAATATTATTCACAATATTTCGAAATACGTTTTCACTTTATTCCAGAATACTTATTTGGTCATGAAAACTAAAAACATATTCCGTAATATATTTTCACAATTTTTGATTTTTTAAAAATACTTCTTGAGGTGTATTCACTATTTTTGGATTCAATTTTTCCTCTCACTTTATTTTTGAATACTACACCAACTCAACAGTCTAAAATATTTTTGAAAATACTATGTCAAACACAACTCCAACTCTATCTTCAACTTTAAAGTTAATACCAAATAAGGTGAATACCAAATAAAGTGAATACATTTTTTATTTTTATGGTCAAACGGGTCCATAGTATTTTTTACGTAGTTTTCAAATATGTAAATTTTATTTTGAAAAATTAAAGATTTCATACCCGAATTCACGATCAAATTAAACTGCCCGAGTCTCAAAATCTGAACTATGTCATATAAATTGGGACAGATAGAGTAATAAGTTTCACTCACAAACCTTCTACTATTTTGGCCCAACTTTTCAAGGTTCAAACATCCAATTGAAAAATGGGCCTTCTTTTTGGTCCAACTTCAACAATAGAGACAAAGCCCATACTGATATAATCACTAATCAGCAACCTTCTTTTACTTACACTGGCCTTAATTTTAGTTTGAATAAAGTTAGATGTAAAATTTTTAGTAATTAATTCATCAGATCTAAATGTTCAAATCTGTTCTGGCAATAATTACGGCATAATGTCTTTGGATGATCTAGTTTACAAAATATGTACAAAATGTATATGTTATACTATACATATAATATATATAAAATATACACACATATACATATAATATACATAGTTATTTATATTTCAGTCATATTGATAAATAAGTTTGGCCGAACTGTACATATCAGTAAGTTTCCCAATAATCAAAGGTAAAATTTTACTGGCACATGGTGTATATCAATCTAATGAATGTACAACATATGTCTTAAACTACTCTCTTATTGCTAAACCATAATTAATACTTAACCATGGTAAAGTAATATGATTTGATGTAAACATCAGGTGCGGATAAATTTTAGCCATTAATCAAATCTTGTATAAGTGAATCTGGTTGTTGCTCTAGAAGTTCAAATTTTTCCAACAATCACATGAGACATGACAATTGGAAGTACCAAGAAAAACACAAAAATAATTAATGATTAACATAGAAAGCACTCAACTACATTATTGAGTTGGCTGGATAATCTACTTAAAAGATTACCCCCATAAAGTGGGGGGAAAAGTTTGCACCTTTATGCAAGACATGCCTTGCCATGACTAACAAAATTGGGCATTCTACATTTGCCTTAATTTAGGAACCTGAAACTAAACTAGCAACTGAACCAACAGTTGCTGCAATTTGTATCACATCTCCTACTGAAGTACTATCAACAAGATACTTCTGTTTGGTAGCTAATTATTCGAAAATTCAAGTTAAGAATATTCGGATTAATGTTAGGTAGAGAGATGGCAAACATGATTGCTCAAGCTTAAGCGCCACCAGAACCATACTTCTTTCCGAGGACAAGTAACTGGAGTTTGTCGTAGCCAGAAAGGACACCAGCGCCAGCAATAGCACGGAGAATGTTTGCACCAGCACCCTTGAAGAGGGACTTTGCACCCTCATTCTTCAAGATTTGAGTAAAAGCATCCATTGAGCTTTTGTATTTCACTGCTTCACCAGATGTCATCATCATTCTCCTACGAACAGTGTCAATCGGATAGGATGCTAGTCCAGCACCATTTGTGATTAACCACCCTAGTGCAAAGCTAGCAAAGAAGCTATCCTGAAACCAGTAAAAAACAAGATGTATGAAACATGACGAATAATTTATCAGCAAACAAGTGTGCGAAATGCTTCTTTGGAGGCATATGTTTTAGACAAACAAGAAGATCATCATGATTACTAGAGTTTGCACAAAATAAATTTTGACAATGTGTAGTTAGTACTAATGCAGCATTACCTGTAGGGACCCAGTGAGGACAACCGGCTTCAAAGAATCATATAAACCAAAGTAGAGACCACGGTACACAATGATCCCAACACATGAGATATTGAATCCACGGTAAAGTCCAGCAACTCCATCAGATGCTAATGTCTTCTTGTAAACATCAACCATGCCATTGAACTGTCGATCCCCTCCTCCTTTTGCAGCCTTAGCATCATTTGCTAGCCTTGTTCTGGCATAGTCAAGAGAATAGACAAAGAAAAGGGAAGATGCGCCAGCTGCACCTCCTGATGCAAGGTTGCCAGCGAACCACTTCCAGTAACCGTCTCTGTCCTTTTTGAAGTTAAAAAGCCTCTTGAAGTAATCCTTAAATGCAAAATTCAAGGCCTGCACAAAAGAGAGAGAGAAAAATATATCACGAGATCAACGAAATGAATAAGGGATCTGAATTTACATATGATTGATTTCGTCTGAGAAAAGAACGAACCTGAGTTGGGAAATAACGAATAACGTTTGCTGTGTTGCCTCTCCACAAAGACATAACCCCTTCTTCCTTCATTGTTCGGCTAAAACATTCAGCTATGCCAGTGTACGGTTTAGATAACCTCCCGGCCTTGATCATCTCATCCTGATTTTGGATCAGGAGTTTCACACGCTCAATTGGAGCAGCTGCTGTCTTCGAGACTGCTGCTGAGACACCACCCATAAGAAAATCAATTGCAAAGCTGGAAAACCCCTTCTCTGAAGGAGCTTGGACAAAAACTGGCGATGAGTAGGATGAAACCATCGGCATGTCATATTTTCCTTCACATCGATGCAACCAGGGTTTAGTCTGATTTCCATATTTATATTGCCTCTGGTATGCCAGAAGATCTCGACTTTGGGTAGATCTAACCAGGAAGTTGCCAGCTACCTTATGGGCAACAGAAGGGTATTGTGGCTGATCAATCGTCATCTCTGTCTCTATACAACAAGAAAGATCGGAAAAACATTATACAACGGAAACATGTTAATGAAATTAAGGCTACAACAACAGCTCACTCCCGTTTTCCCAATTGAGGAAAATGAAAATTTCAACAGTACAACAACTATTATTACGACTCAATCCCAAACAAGTTAGGGTCGGCAATATGAATCCTCACTGACCATATTTCTCCATTTGAATTCAAAAAATTTAACAGTGTAGGACCAAAATAAGAAAATATGAATCATGACGAATGCACCAGAATTATAATTAAGGCTTATGCTCAAAACTGATTATAGCAACAACATCAGTGATAAGACGAATCTCAGTTCTATTTTAGTTTCACAAACGAAGGATCTCAAACCAATTTCAACAAAAGAGAATAATGTTAAGCCACAGATCAACATCCAATAACAACTTTTTTTTATCATATCTTCACATATATGCATATCATAACTTTTGACACTTCATATTGCAGCAGAAAAATGCAACAACAAACTTATAAAAACATTAAAATGGAAATTCAAGCTAATACCTATACATACACAACATCAATTTAATCATTCCAAGGGATTTTTTTTTTGTCAAAGTTACATTAGTCCTGCTTCACAAACATTTCTTTTGAGCCGAGGGTCTAGCGAAAACAGCCTCTCTACCTCCACAAGGTAGGGTAAAGTCTGCGTACATCCTACCCTCCCCATACCCCACTTGTGGGATTACACTAGGTATGTATGTCTAGAGGACATACACAGATACATCAGCCATATACTTATACCAAAATAGGAAAATAAAATTGTTCAAATACTAAAAATCATGTCAAAGTGATCCTATGTACATTTCAATTTCAGAAAACAAGTGTGACAAGGTGAAATTAGATCCAAAACTTATTCCAAAATAAAGATCATATAACATATCACATAAAAGAAGAAGCAATCATCTAAAAACAAAAACAAAATGGAACAAGACAAAACAAATCCTACCTTAATTTGTTTTAAGAGAAAATCAAGAAAAGGTTTGTACCTGATAAATGAGATTAACCTTTAGGCAATTGGGGTTGCTTTTAAGTGAGATGTAGAGAAGAGAGAGTCTTTCTCTTGCCTTTAACAGTGGAGTAAAAAGTGGAGATGTTAGGCAGTGAGGTAATTAAGGAGACTGTTATTGGTTTAAATATGACATCTATACTTTCTGTAACAAAATTATAGTTGTAACTAAACTATTTTATTTCTCTTAATTTTATCATTTTTTTCAATTCTACTTAACATTTTTAAATTTAAAAAAAGAATGAAGATTAGAAAAGTTGTATAAGGGGTAATTAATAGGATTCCGCAAAGTTTAAGTGTCTCTTTTAAACAAAAGTCTTACTTCAGGGAGATAATTATGTATTCTTTTAATAATTATCTCAAGGTTGTAAGGCATGAATTAATTTTACGTTAATACTTGAGAATTATTCTTAAAATCATGAAAATAATATGTATATATCATTTTGGGTCAATAAAAATATACATATATTTTGATTTACCCCAAAATCTATAGGGATACTATTCTTACAGCTAGTCGAATACTCAATCGAGTTTCTCATAGAAAACACAATCTATTTAATGCGAAAGAAATAAAAAGGAAAAAAGCCCAACTTGAATTACATCAAAGTAGCTAAAGTGCAAGTTCCTAAATCCAAATGGATAAAATAGTATAAAAAATCATTGATTGTGTTTACATATGATATGCCACCAATAGTAAAGGACATCAATTTTTGATTCACAATTTAGAAAATTCTAACATTCATATGAATACATCGATAGAATCAAACAACGTTGATTTATTAAAACTATTGTATTATGTCAATTCCACGATTTATGTATTTGATAAATATTGATATGGTAGTTAGTGAAATTTTTACGTAACTTGTTTCATCTTGGTGAGGAATGGTTGATTGAACTATTCATTTCATAGTTGATCATATGTCTTTTCATTAAAAATTGTGTTCTTTAATTTCGTGAAGGGGTGTCACTTAAAATATAATATTATGAGCTTTCATGATGGGATGTTACTCTGAAAGGTTGTGACTTTTCATGATAAGAAGTGTTTTTTAAAAGACAAGATAATTTATTGAATGTATGCGTTCATTGGTCAATAAAGCGATGAATCAACTCATAATGATGATAGAATCCCAATAGATTGAATTTTTAAATCTGCGAATAGAAGTACACACAAAAAGTGAAATAGTTGAGAAATATATATATATATATATATATATATATTGTTGGAAGGTTGTAGTCATTTTAGTGTAGTTATTAATCTACAATATATTCTAGTTATGTTTTGCATTACAATAAAGAATCTTGAAATTATTGAGAGATGCAGTGATCCAAGTTAGATGTCATCAAAATGATTGAAACTTAATTCATAATACGTTTTTACCATATTGGTGGAGAAGCAATGTCTTGAAAATGTCCTTTCATATTGTTTTGTCTTTACTAAAAAAATTATCAAGTATATCAAGTTAGACCTGCACATAATTCCCATGGATTAAAACTCATCAAAAAATAAAATAAAATAATAATAAATGAGAAAATTCCCTAACGGTCAAAAAGGAAATAAAGAAATAAATAAAACAACAAATAAAAACCTCCAAAAGCCTTAAATCCCAACGGTCTTCTTGAAAACTCTCAGGTGTTAGCTCCTTCAACAACAAAGAAACGTTGCATTTCACCTGTGAATCCATTCACCACTTCCAAAAATCTCTCTTTTTATTTTCCCATTTCTCCAAATTTAATCTGGGTTTTGTACAAACTGTGTTCAAGAAAAAGAATCAACTTTTATCCAATTTTGGTTCTTTTGCTGTAGCCCATTCTTTGGTAAATCTCATGGAGATAGCTGTCATTGATTGGAAAACCATTGATTCAAGATTTGTTAAAGATGATCTTTATGAGCATTTTAAAGCTCCTCAATGGGTTGATTTCTTTGCCCCTGATGCTCCTGTTGATGATGATGCTTGGTTCTGTAAACCTGGTAAATCAGTTACAAATGAAGTTCCATTTCCTTTTTTGGGTTCTTTCTAATTATTGATTTGACTTATTTTCTTGTTTTGGAGTAGAGTGTAATCATCCAAAGACAGTGGAAGATTTCTACAAAGTAGCTACCCCTTCTTCCTCCTCCTCTAAGGTATGTGCTTTCTTCCTATTTTTGGTCCGAAATTTTGTAATTAAGTTTATTAATTTGTGCTTCTCATCTGTCTGTTGATGAAATGTGGAAAAGGGTATTGTAATTTGAGTGTTTCTGCTAGTTTTTAAGAATACTCTGTTATGAATTATTGTGGGTAACGTCTTTCGGGAACAACCTCTCTACCTCCATGAGGTGGGGGTAAGGTCTTCGTACACTCTACCCTCTCCAGATATGTTGTTGTTGTTGGATTCTTGGGGGTAATGGTTAGCTTCCCCATTCAGTGCAAGAATCAAAGATTTGCTCTTCATTTTTCTTGAGGAGAAAGAAGATGTGATTTCAGTGTTTCTTTCTGCTAGTTTCAAGAGTTTGCTTTGCCAATTTATGTGGGAGTGGGAAAATCAATAATCAATCTTCATTTTCCTTTTCATTTTTCCCAATATTTCTCTCTGATTTTTGCTAGATAACTGACATCCTGACTTGCAAGTTATTTCGTTGTTAATACTGCTCTCATTTATGTATTCTCGTTTTTCAAACTGCTTTATTTAAGTTGAAGGTCTAACGGAAACAGCCTCTCTATCTCGTTAACTGACATCCTGACTTGTCAGAGAGAATGGAATGAACTACTGAGTTAATTGACAGATTTTGCAACTTTTGCTAACTTTGTTGTAATTTTACAGCTTCAAAGATCAGCTAGTGTATCTGATATTCCACCTCTTGGAGAACGAAATAGGAGGTAAAACTAATTAAAAAAAAATCTGATTTTTTATTATGCAATCGATTCTACTGAGTTTCTATTTGGACAAGATTATGAACCGAATATATTTTCGATTTCAGAGATGCAACACTGAAGAAGAGAGGGCTAATTCAACCATCAGTATCATTGAATAAGGACTTGAAATGTGACAAGATTGTTGAAGATAGTGAAAATCAGAATCCCAACTTTTCAACCCCTCCAAGGTTCAAGGCTAAATTGATGAAACAAACAATCAAGTCGAGCGCGGAGAAGAAGCCCGTTGATGAAAAAGAAGAACAGATACCAAAGTTGAGAAGTACTCTTTCAGCTAGGAATCTATTTGCTGGTGGGGATTTGTTGAACAAGGTATCTGAGTTCTGCAATGAGCTGAAGAGACTAGTAGTTACCAGGACTAAAGAGAGAGAGAAGTGTGCAGATGAGAACTTAGAAACAAGTCCACTAATGGGAAATAAGCAAAATGAGCCAATCATTGCTGATGATAAGGAAAGGGAAAGGAAACCATTCATGGAGATGACTAAAGAGACTAATGAACTAGTGGCAAAGAGCAGCAACACTAAGGAGAAACAGAGAAGGAAACTGTAAGTTTCAGCTAACACTAAACTTCATAAAGCATCACATAATTTATCTGAAATGTTGGTTGTTCTTTTACATATCTATGTTTTTGTGTCAAAAAAACTAGATTCAATGAAACATTTGAGTAGTTGCCCAAATGAAACAATTGGCCAAATAAATACATTATTAGAGATACTGAGTAAAACTGTTGGTGAACTATATCTATCTATGCAGGAGAAATGATAATGCAGAAAACACACCAATACTGGTGGATGTGAAGAACATAAAGCGCAGAGATGAAGATATCTTGTCTCAGATCCGCACAAATCCTCCCACTCCTCAGTGTTTCTCAGCCAGCCGTGGAATTACAAAGGCCACTCCATCTAAGGCTTTGAAATCCAGGCCTCTGGTATGTGTAAACCTTTTTGTCACTAGATCGAATTCTGCAGTTAAAATACTCGCGGACAGCAGCCTGTGATCTCCTCGCTTTGTGCATAGTGATACTTGTTCATAAATTTTCAGCCTCATTAACTCTTAACACTTTGCTGAAGAGTCCCATCATATAAACTGTTATTTTCTAGTTGTTGTGAAGTGAATGAGCCATTATCTCCTTGCAACCCTAACCTAATGAGCTAACTTTTCATGTTGAGTTAAGACAAGGCCAAAGGTCTATTTTCTGTATAGTTACAGTGCACTGCAGTCTGCAATTTTAGCTACAACCAACTAATCCTCAAAATTTAGTTTCATATGATAATTTGAGATGAACTTTGGCTAGAATCAGCACTATTTAGATAATTAAGATAATTAAGACAAGCTTGTTCCTGATTGATTGTTTTGATAAAAGAGCAAGAGTTGCTCAAAAAGTACTTCAATAGTGTTCGATTTTTAATGCTTTGATCAACTGTTGATCAAATTATCTTGAGACTAACAACAGTGAATCTGTATGCTGAAATGAACATTAGGAGACAAGAGGGCTCCTTCAAGAACTGGAACAAAGCAGCAATGAAGGGAAGAGAAAGGAAGATCCAGGGAAGATGATGAGTAATAATAATCAACAAGGACAAAGAGGTGGTGCTATTGTTGCTGAAAAAGAAGCTGCAAGAGCTTTGGATGTTTTCTGGTTCTTGAAGCCTTGCACACTTGCCAGCTGAGAAAGGTCAAGCCACTGTTGCTGCACAACATTTCATTTCATGAAGTGTTATGTTATTCTTTCATACTTAAAAGTGTCAATTTGTTTTTTCCATAGACAAAATTGTTTCATTCTTTATAGTTTCTGATACACTCAATCAATCTATGATTCACCCCATTTATTTGGTCTTTGAGAGGATAATAAGTTGTAAGAAAACAGTTCAAAGGTCCAGTGTATTAAATAACATTATCTTTTTATTGTTCATTGGAATATGCTTATGGAAGTTAAAAAAGTTGATTTTCAGCAATGGGCATATAAAAATATTATTAGAAGGATAAGATTAGAAAAGAAAGTGATCGACTGTTTCCATGGAACCCAAAAACAGCTTTCAGCTTTATCTCTCTATCAGTATTATCATTCCAACAGATGGACCAATACAGATGGAGCACCAAAAAGAACCCCACAACAGAAATGAAGTCCTCATCTTTTCACTTTGCAATAATTCTCTTGGAACAAATGAACAATGATGCAATATTCATCTCATAAACCCCAAGAAGAAGCAAGTCTAAATCTAAATCCAACTACTAGAAACAGAAACAATTGCAACCTATAATAACCCTTTTATTAATGCACTTGATTTAACATGAAGCATCAAATCTCTGAAACAAAAAGAACCACCAAAAAACAATCCACAAAGCCAGAGTTATTCTAGGTACAACTTGAAATTAAAAGAACCCAGAGGAGAACCAAAAAACATATTATTTACAAACCCAAAAAGGCTCAAACTTTCCTAATTCTTGAATTCCAGAACACTAGATTGATCCATGAATCTTGAAAATCTACCTAGTAGTAACACAAAGCATACAATTCAAGATCCTAGACCAAGCATGTCGTAGCCTTGGGTACATCCTTCCAGTATAAACACTTGATTCCCTACAAAGATCCTCCATAGTTTCCACAAAGAGATTCAAACTTCTCATAGGAGGTATATACAGAGTCAAAGGCACTGCAGAAAACGCCACTGCAAAGAACAAGTGCAGCATCTCAATCTAGAAAGGGGAGATGGGGTTTTTTTTTGGTGAATTTTGAAAAAAGGATTGAAAACAAGAAAAGAGTTTTTTTTGGGAGGATTCTTGGTTGTGGTGAAAGATTTTAGGCACTTTAGGGATTGAGATTTGGATGAACTTAGAAATGACAAGGGCCAATTTTGTTCATATATTAATGGATGGGTGTGAGCGCGTGTAATCAAAGCTACACCTACTAGTTAAATCAAGAAAGATCAGCCAGCCGCCTGTTTCTTTTCTCTTTTTTACCGCCACCTGGTTGTCATAGGTGGTTTTGGGGCTCTATCCCTTTTTGGAAAGGGGGTTAAAGGGGGCATGGGGTTAATTTTAATTGGATAAGAATTATTTATCTCAAATATAGTAAGTACTAATATTTTATCAGGATTAAATGGAGTAAATGAGTACAATACTTTATTCTTTCCATTTTTACTTTATCATATTTGGTTTGGCACATTTAATGTTGTGATTTTAAACGAAAAGATATATGAAATATATCAAAAATTTTTTAAATATTGTGATTTTAAATACACCAAATAGAAAGGAATTGTCAAAAAAGAAAAGAGACTCTCTCTTAAAAAATGAGTAAAAAAAAAGTAAAACAAATGAATTGAAACGGATAGAGTAGTTAATAAAATGATAAATTTTACTATAACATCATTTGAATATTTAAATTCAATATGTTGAAAATGCTTTACTTCAATTATTGTGTTATTTGTTGTCGCTATGTGCATGTTCTCTTCTTAATCACAAGATACATATTTTGTTATTATTAATTTAAGGTAAATATGAAATGTTGGAAGTTGTTACCATTTTTTATTGTATAATGACCAGTGAACATCTGTCCGCCTCTAATGTGTTGACTCAATTTGTACAAATCTTTTGTTTATTGAGTTTAGGTGGATTGCTTATGGCTGAAATTTGTACACCTAATCTATTGTATAGTCTTCAAATTAAACTGTTTTTGATGTCCAAGAAAACAGTTAAGTGTCATTGGTAGGAAAGGATGTTTTATTGAAAACTAGTAAATTTCTTCTTGCGGTTATAAAAAATGATAGTAAGTTTTTGATATGATCTACTTGTAAAAATCTTGAAATAAAAATGATTGTTGCAAATAGAAAAGATAAACTAAATCTTCTATATATGTATATAAGAATTAATTCTATAATTTGATTAAATTTAAATATTTTTTTATAATATCAAAGGTGTAAGCCTACTTCAAAGTTCAAGCACCATACTTACAAGTCCTATAAATAAATAAAAAAATCTTGTTATGTAAATTTGATAAGCATTTTTTAATCAATTAGTTCATTTAAAAAAAAAAAATGTATTTCTTATGCTTAAAAATAATAATGTCTTTGACTAAAATATATTTAATATATTTACACTTGCATTTTATTTTCTAAAATATTTTCTGACGTTTCTAATATTTTGAAAAAACCAACAAAGAAAATATGTGAAATAAAAAGAAAAAAAGTACAAAATAAATAAATCTATATACCTTTTGGATATTCATCTTTTATTCACCTAGCTTGTTTCAATTTTTTGCTCTTTCCTTTTCATTTTTCTTTCCATTTCCCCCTTTCTAATAGTAATATTTTGTAGCACTATAGTACCCCTTTTCTCCTTTTCCTTGTTTCATTGGGTTTCTTTAATTTCTTTTTTGTTTGGGTTTCTTTAGCTACTTGAAAGTAAAAGTCGTAAATTACACATTTTTATTTTGGGAATCAAATAATCATGTAAATATAATATTTATATGAGCATATTAAATAAAAATAATTAAAAAAATATTGATAAGCATAAATTTTTAGTGCACTTACCATTTTTAAAATTATTTATTATAAAAGGGAATCACTATTTTGCGAAGAAAGAACAAGATTTAAAATGGGAGTAAGGACTTTGTTTGTTTGCCTTAATACATAATTTGTTTACTGATTCTTGGTCTTATCAAAAACATCTTCTAATGTCTTCTTGCTATCCTCTCGCTCAATTCTGATCTCAGTTTATTTACTTTTCTCATATTTATTTTTCTACTTTCATTTTTTATCAAATTTGATTTTGATTCTCTATTTTCACTCTCTTACAGCCTCCACTCTTCGTTGAGTAATTTTTTCTTTAATGGTAAAGATGTAAGCAAAATTAAACTAACACCTCTCCCTCACCTCATTTGTTCAAATTCTTCTTCGCCGTTCTCTGAAATCAATATAACCCTGCAATATCTAAATTCTTATTTTATCTCACGTACTCCATTTCATTGAATCTTGTAAAACTTTCTTTTTTCTCCATTATCAAGCTTGAGAAAAAAAAATGACTACTCTTTAATTATACATCTAGCCATAATTTGTTCATTGATGGATAATATGTGAAAATCTTTATATAGATTGAGAGAGCATAAAGTAATTTGATTCCTCCAAAAAAATTAATAACCAAAACCTACATAAATAATTATTATGATGTAACAAATATTTATTAAAGGCATTCTTAATTAGGGAACTAATATGGTGAATATTAAAGGACTATGATATGTTACCCCGCGTCTTAGATATATTATTTTAATAGTATAATTTATTAGCAAAAAATACAGTAATAATTACTTGTAAAGCAGAAAAATTAATTCAAGGAACTATAAAAATATTTTGCAAGTTAATTTCCCCCCAATGATTAAATAACATAAAACACCTAATAAATGTCCAAGTCTATATTCATAAAAAATGACAATGTAAATAAAGAGAGCAGACATTATAATCTTAGTGAACTATACATATAAAATATATCAATTATTGCACATACATATATTAAAACTATTGAGTATAACAATTAAGAAGACAATATATATTACCAAAATTAACATGTATACATTAAATTTTAATTTGTATTAGTCACACCCGAATAAGGAGTCGTCACGTATATTTTAAGTCACAGCTTAAAATTTTTAATTTTTATTCACAATATTGTTCCTTCCCAAATCCCACATCCTAACCAGAGCAAGAAAATATGCCTTTAGGATTTAAGTAAATTTGCATACACATTTTACCTTTATATAGTTGCATTGTAATAAGAAATAACTTCATACAACTCGATTAACGAAAAAATGAATTAATATCATATTGAAGTTATATTCAGAATACTCTAAACTAAATCTAAATTGCAAGAAAACATAAAATTTTGATACAGTTTAATGTATTAGTAGTATTTTCCAACATATACATAATTAATATATGTATTAGGTATATCTTATTCAATATTATAGAATGTATAATCAATACATATTAATTCATGGTATTAGTAATATTAGGGTTAATAATACGTGAAAAGGCATGATTAAAAATAAAATTGTCCTTAAATACACCAAGTCAAACGGTAGATAAAAAATAATCATGTTTTCTAATGACGTTTGTTTGCAAATTCGAGTTTTGAGTTTTCAAAAAAAGAGCTTATTTGTGCCCTTTTTGCCAATAAAGTTTTTTACCTTTTTTTTGGTCAAAGAATTCCAAATTCAATTTATCAAATCAAACTCAAATACAATTTAGATTGTTGTCCATGAAAACCTAAACAAAAGAAAGATCCATGAGATAGGATAGATGGATGGTAATTGGGTTTAATTTGAACTATAAATTGATTACAGTTTAGTTTTAAATCGACGTGAATAATCAATCTCAAGTACCCATGTTGTTTTTGTCAGTATGTGATTATTAATTTCAAACACATCTCTATAATCATATGCACGTGTAGCTAATTCAGGAACAGATAAACTTTGAAATATCAAATTCATTTGAACTAACTCAATATTTTCGATGCCAAACATAAATTTATGTGTAAACATCCACTAAAATTATAATAAATAATAGATATGATTAATATAATGTGTTCATAACTAAAAATCTTAAAATTTGATTTCTCATTTATAGTGGTGTTTATCGCCTACCTTTCCCCCTCTCTATGAGCTCTATATATGCCTCATAGGTAGGAAAGTCAATGATTCATTAAAAACATGGATCAAATCATTGTGCTGAATTAATTATTAAATTTTTTAATAAAATTGAAGATGAGCTATCATTTAATTATGATTTCACATATTTTGTATTTATATTAAAATTTAAATAATATACATAATAATTTATCAAAAAATCAATAAATACTCATTTTTAGAATATAAAATCTATAAACTCAAAATTCCCCTTTCGCTCATACCTTAGGGCCATATTTTCGATGTCGTGGGTTCAACTGTCTTTGAAATTTGTACCATTAGATATATGGGTCCCAGAAAGATCCAATGGTCCTCAATAATGGGGCATTTGGCAGCTGATTTTTTGGTGTTTTCCTTACTATTTTGCTAGTATTTGTTAATTTTGATAAGTTGATATTATCTAGATGTTGACTTGTATTCTTTATCTCATGATTAAATAAAAAGAAAGTATGGAATTTAAATTGACTAGCTCTTTTTAAGAAATGGTTAAGTCCTTCTTAATCACTATTTAAAAAATGATTCTAAAATTGTGATCTGTATAATCATGTTAAGTACTTTCAATTGCCTAATTCATTGGCGAATGATCTTACAAGAGAATTAACACGAGGTATTTAGAAGTTTAGATTGCAAGAACCATATTATTCTTTTATTTGATTAGTTCTGGTAAACTGAAATGTAATTACAAGGAAGGTAATGTGACTTTTCTTTTATGAAACTCAAGCAAAGTTGGTGACTGATTTTTGTTACAGAAAGAATAATTTAATAACTTTTATTATGATTGAATAAAATTGAGTGATTCTTTTTTGTTATAAAACATTGTATAGTAACTTTGATGAATTAAAATAAAAATAAACTGATAAATATTTTTGAAATATGAATATTGTCGATTAACATGTATTGAGATAGCTGGTTAACTTGTTTGCGTAAAATTGATAGTCCGATAATAGCTGGCCATAAAATTAATAGTCTTTACTTTTAGTTGGCCATGGATAATAAATCCCCCGAGGATGCTCACGATTGGTCGACTCTACGAATCTGTTTGGTCACAAAAATTATTTATTTTAAAAAAATATTTTTTTATTTTATTTAAAAATTAATGTATTAAAAAAAATCCCGCAATACATGAATTCAAATTTAATCAAATTTTAATGTGCATACCTAACATCGAATGGAATGAAAAATAGGAAAAGATTTGAATGGTACCCGCGCTGACCTAGAGAGTTCTACATTCATCTAACAAAAAGACCCAATGTGCACTTAAGCTTCTGGACACCTGTCTGATTAACCTAAATTGTGTTGGGTATTTTGTGCTTATATAAATAACATAAAATTGTGTTTTACTAATTTATAAAACAAAAAAAAGAAATTTATATAATTTATATTAATTGTGTAGGGTACAAAATTAAATGCTTAGAAATGGAAAGAGGATTTGGAGTATCATTCTTCTATCTCTTCATAATTAATATTCATTAGATCCGAAGTTATATCAAGACCAATTACACTTGGGAGGAAAAAGAAAAAGAGGAGGGTGGGTGGTTGGGGGTTGGGGTGGGTAGGTAGAAAGAAAATGATGTGTTATGATTAGCTATAATTTAATTAAATAAGAGAAAATGATTTTTATAATAATTTCATGTGTTTTTATTAATCTCTTTGTATGATTTTTTAAAATTAATTCCTTATGAAAATGATGATATAACAAAAACTAGTAGTATCTATATTGGGTCATAAAAAGATGGAGTATTTTTTTAATCCTGAAATTCAAAAACTAGCATCTATATCCTCATGTTTGTGGCTAATACAAAAACACTTTGCAAGTAATATCATGTTTGGTAGTTAGTTAGGAGGTAAATTATTCACGTATAAAATTAATACAGTATTTGATTTGCAATTTTAAAATCCGCATAACTAATATATGTATAAGTTATGAGGGATTCTATGTATTATCTTATGCAAGGTAGAAGGTGGATAAGTAACACATGTATAACTAATACATGAATAACTAATCCTTGCATAACTAATACCTGCATAAATAATACATAAATTTTTCTCATAACTAATCTATACATTACTAATACATGCATAGCTCTAACCAGCTACCAAACGACTCCTAAACGTTGTCAATCAGGAATAAATTTCTTTGCGTGTTTGCAATACCATGAAGTTTTCCTTTTTGCTCCATACATTTAATTCGTTGAACATTGTTCTATTTGTTTTTTGGGAAAATTTCATAAACTAACGCTAATCTATTTTTCGTATTTGTGATAGGAGAAACTACAAAGGGTCAGAAGTACCTCACAAAGACGAAAATTTTGGCGAACTATTATTTATTAATCTCATCTTTTACGGAATCGATCTTCTTTCACTATTCTTAAATATGTGGAGCTCAGCATATTTAGAAGCACAAGAGAATGTTCATTTGCTGATATTATTAGCAGTATTCGATATTGGGTCATTTATAACATTATTATACCTTCCCTATTCATTGCGAGTTGCTACTCTTACTGTACAAAATATTTATTTTACTATTCCGTTATATTTTGAGGCAATTTATATTCTTGGTTCTAGCAACTCGTCCAAAATCTGCTCTTTATTACAAGAAAACTCCCACATGAGCTCCATTAAATTAAGAGTAAATACATCATATAAATTGAGAGGGAGGGAATTGTGTGATAACTTTTTAAATACATCATATAAATTGAGAGGGAGAGAATTGTGTGATAACTTTTTCTTCTTCTCGATCATTTCAAGATATTATGTGAATTAATATATTACTGAATCTAATGAGTTAAACTTAAATTAAAGTAAAAAGAAAAAGTTTTATAAGGTATATACTGTTCGCTTTAAAATCGAAAATGAATTTGATACAATTTACCAAAATCTAAGAAATAATCAAATTCGAAAATTATTTCTATTTTGATTCTATAAAAAATCAAGTTTCATTTTTGAATGAAGTTAGACGATACAACTTTTATTAATTTAATAGTTTACCCAAGAGTTACTCAATGAATCGGTTGATTGGAATTGCGGGATGGATAAATATTACAAATGATAAATCAATTTCTTTCATATGTCTGACACTTTATCTTTGTTAGTGTTGTCTGCCTATAATGATAGATAAATTAAAAACTTTTCATTAAATTTATTCTTTCAATTGAAATTGAGATTTTTGTCTACCCTCCTATTTTATTTTGCAAAATTTGATCATGTTAGTAGCATTTAGTTGCGTATAAAATCCAGCGCATTGAGGTTGTGTTTGGTATGAAGGAAAATAAATTGGTTTCTACTTATTTTCTCATGTTTGATTAGTGAGTGAAAAATATTTTTCGAAAAATATTTTCTAGTGATTGAGATGAGTGCAAACACATTTTTCAAAAAATATTTTTTTATTTTTGATTAGATAGTAGAAAATATTTTCTAGGGGGTAGGTTGGAGGTTGGGGTGTGGTGGTTGGAGGAGGGGGGCTGGGTGGGTGGGGGCAAGTAACTAAAAAAATTTAAAAATTAAATTTTGGGTGAGGTGGGGGTGGAGGGTGGGGGGAGGCTGGGGGAAGGGCGGGGTGCCAAATAAATTATTTATTTATTTTTTAAAAAAAATAATTTTGGATGTGGTGGGAGGGAGCGGGGCTGGGGAGGGGTAGGGGGTGTTGGGGGGCGGAGTACCAAAATATTACTTTTTAAAAAAAACAAGTATATTTTTTTTCAAAAAAAAATATTTAAAAATTAAATTTTGGGTGGGGTGGGAGGGAGAGTGGGGGGTGGGGTACCAAAAATATTTTTTTTTTAAAAAGTAATTTTTTTAAAAAAAATTTAAAAATTAAATTTTGGGTGGGGTGGAGGTGGGGAGGGTAGGGTGAGGTGGAGGTTGAGTGGGATGGGGTGGGAGTTGTGGTACAAAAATATTACTTCTTTTAAGAAAAAATGATTTTTTTTTAAAAAAAAATAAAAAAATAGAGTTTGGGTGGGTGGAGATGGTAAAATTGATGTGGGGTGGAGTGGGGTGAAATAGAAAAAATATTTTTTAAAAATTGTGTGAGGTAGAGGTAGGGGTGGGAGTTGAAGTGGGTGAGTATGAGATTGGGGTGTTATGAAGGGGAGAACTTGTTTTCCCTACTTTTATTAGAGAAGTCATTTTCCTTATTTCATTTTTTTTGACCAAATAAACATAAAAAAATTGGAAAACATTTTCCAAAAAACTTTTTCCTCCATACCAAACACACTTTAAGTATGACGTGTGATTGTCATTTTACAATCCCACATGAATAAAATGACTATAAGCTATGAATAGATTATATATTGTTTTATGAGATAAAAATGCAATAACCAATAAATAAATAACTAACCCTCATAACTAATTTTACATTACTACTTTCTTTATCCTATATTACATGTCTTTAAGAACTCATAAATAAAAAGACTACTTTTACTAATTTACTCTTTAATTTTTTTAATATACTCTGTTTATGTGTCTTATTCATCAGTATATAAATAACTAACCCTCATAACTAATTTTACATTACTACTTTCTTTATCCTATATTACATGTCCTTAAGAACTCATAAATAAGAAAATTACTTTTACTAATTTACTCTTTAATTTTTTTAATATACTCTGTTTTAAAATTAATAATGGAGGAAACTTTATCACATTTATACTTTTAAAAAGAATAATTTTTAAGGTGAAATGAAAAAAAATTAATTAGTTTTATCTTAAATTTGTAAATTAGTAAATAATTTGAGATAAATATTTTTAGTAATGCAGACAAATAAAATGGAACAAAGGGAGTAAATAGTACTCCCTTCGTTCATTTTTACTTTTATCACATTTTGCTTGACGAAAGTCAATTTGACTAAACTTTAAAGCTAAATTGAGGTAAATTAATATAATATTTTAAATTTAAAATTTAGATGGTCGAAAACAATATCAAAAATGCTATAAGTTGTAATTTTTCTTATATTAATATGATATATATTTTAAAATATTGATTAAAATTTATGCAGTTTGACCTCGAAAAAATAAATCAGCGACAAGTAAAAATAGAAGGAGAGAGGAATACAAGAATAACCAAATGTGAATTCAGAAATTCAGTTTTAACTTCGGGAAACAGAGTTATTGGGAGGGAACACAAGAAAGAAGTAGATTTTCTTTACTCTTGACTTTTACCTCAACAACCGTTGGGTAAAAGAAACGATTTTCCAAAAAGTTAAAAAACTCATTACAGCTTTTCAGTTTTTCACTCTCCTTCTTAACATACTTTTCTCCGTTCAATCCCTCGCCGGCCGGAGACGGCGATGAAGAGACGGAGAGTTCCAGAGATTCTATGGAGGTTGTTCCACAACCGTGCACGTACTCTCGGAGACACAATCTTATCTCTAATTCCTCTAAAAACATCGGCGAATTGCCAATGCAAGGGTCGCCGGTGCCTCAGATGCGTCGGCGAAAATGGAGCCATGTCGTTCCTACTTAGGGAAAACGATCCAGATGAATATCGGAAGCTTCTCAACCAGTGCTTCATTGTAGTCTCCGATCAAGCTCCTCCTCTCCGTGGCTATGATCCTCACTGCCGCTGGCCGCACCTTGAGGTATCCGCTTTTTTTGCCTAGTAGTAGTATCTGTTTTATTTCAATGATGATGATGTGAAAAAATTAGTAAGCATTTTCGAAATAATTTTTTTTGAAGAGAAACAATCAAGAGGATTTTGGCGGGAAATTGTGGAAATTTTTACCTGCCAGTCAATTTTGGCGGGAAACTGTTTATCTTGTGTGGCTTTTCTTCTTTTTCCTTGGTATTGTCTTACTTTTTTGAAAATGTTATTTTGTGTGGTTTCTCATTGGGTTTCGACTGTTGCACTGAAATGTTGAAGCGTGTGAGATGAGCGTATGAATTTTGTAAATTGTTTCGAAATGGAATTTTACAAAACCATATAGAAGATACTATGAGGTGAAAATCTCTAGTTTGAATATGTTTAAGCAAAATTCTTTCAGAAATTAATTGAAGAGCAATACAGTTGACACTTGAAAAGCTAAATATGATCATCTTTTCGGCTGAAATGTGGAGGTAAGCTAAAATCTAGTGGTCATTTAGCTAGTTGAAATAGCTAACAGTTTGATTTTTTATCCTCAATAGTGACAATGATACAGTAGAATTTTCAGCAGTTTTACGAGCATGTGTATTCCGTTTCATACCTTAAGATCAACTCATTCCTACCACTTCATCCTTGTTGCCTGGGCTAACTATACTCATGTTTTTCCTGTATTCTTTTTATTTCCCAAGGTTTTTCCTGTATTTAACAGTCCAAGAAGCCTTCTGTCAGCATAGGTTTTTCCTGTATTTAACAGTCCAAGAAGCCTTCTGTCAGCATACTGCTAATATCATAATCGTTTAGTACATCAAAGACAAATCTTTTCTCTGATTACTATATGAAATGGATTCTGGAAGTGTAACTGGTTCAAATGTTTGAAGGTACACAGCTTGTTACTTTTATTTTGACAAAGGGAAAAATATGGACGGTAGAATAACACCCCCAGGAAAAAGAGCTAGTTTGAAAGGCTAAATACGAATGTACTTTGGAACAGTTTCAAATAGTTTTATGCTGAATTTTGGGGGTGATCGTGCATGTTTTTGAGTGTATTTCTTTTGAAATGAGTTTATGAGTATTTGATTGTTATTCTTTTCCCTTTTTTGTTTTTTCATTCATGTAACTAGTTTTTTTTCCTTCTTTTTTTTCTTTATGTAAATACTTTCCATAAATAGAGAACTTTCATGTTTCTCGGGGTTTTTCTTTTTGATAAGTACCATCATACACTTGGCCTACACCTATTAGAATTCGTCTGACAGCCTGATATATTGTTCATTCACCTGATGAATATATGTGGCCCATAATTCAAAGTTTGACAGCCAATTGATCCATTTGGCTCTGCAAACAACAACAAAATACACCTCGCAGTGGGTGTTAGTGTGAGCTTGGGTCTACATTGGATGTACTTGTGCTGCGTAGAATGTGGATGAGGTTGATGAAGATGTTGTGCCTCCAGAGTGCGATTATTGGCTCCTTCAATATGCCCCACACTAGTTAGAAAATATAGTCATGACTTAAAAGGGTAATTAGGAGTTCATTTTAGTTCAGTAGAATGGTGGCTGAAATGTTATCTTTGTTGATTGTAGTTTCAGTACTAAATAACTACATAAACTTGCAAAGTACTGCCTAGAATAGGTCCAGGAAATGCTTTGAGTGTAGAATTAAGTAGCATTTTTTCTACTGTGACAAGCTTAGATACTCCTGGTTTGCTAAATGAGAAGGTATCTAAGGAGGGAAGATTTGGAGATATCTCAAATGTTGCACTGTCTGTCAAGTTCATGAAACACAGCTAACAGTGATTAATTATGTTAAGTTGCTAGGTTTTCACAACAAGTTTATACGCCTGCACATCCTAAGAGATGTTTGTAAGGCCTCAAACCCTGAAATGTGCTGCTTGTTTAGAAGAACAAGCTATATGGATGTAAAATAGGAGTCACTGGATTAATAAAATTTTCCATGTTGGTATACAGTTGTTGCATACTATACTTGGATTGGTAAACTTGTTTCTTTTTCTTTCAAAATTTTCTTATATTTGACTTATAATCAGTACATGCCTGGGGCTATACTCGTTATGTAGGCATCATTATGTCATAATGTGTATATACATCCTTAAAGTTACTCTAAAACAAAAGCTATAAAATTTCTTAATTTCTAGATTTACGTTGATGCTTATATCTTCAAATATGGTTCCTACATATATGCAGGAATCAACATGGGAATGAGTATGGTGCAAGGGTGCGGAATATGCTTTGTTGGGAGTTTCATATTGTGTTTTGTACGTGCTACCTGCTTGATTTATGTGGTATCTGTTTGATTAATGGTTGAATTAGCTCATCTTGACGTGAGGACTTGGAACTGTTCATCCAATGTGACATTCATATGAAGATGAATAGTTATTCATAAATAACATTGATGACAACTCTCTAATTATATGATGCTTAAAATATTTGTAATATCCCTGAAATTTCAGTTGCTCTCAACCTTGTTACAGTTCAATACTGCTGATCTGGTAGGAATTCTTGATAACTGTTACTGCAATAGATGCAACTCTATTGTACACTAAGCTTAACTTAATTTTTTATTAAGATATCAGTCTTTTTGTTTGAGCTCAGACTGAAAATCTCTTACACCCTGCCATTCAGCTTGTTAGAAGGACAATTGAAATGACAATAAGTGAGCAATGCAGCAGTCCTAACATTATAAGTTTTGGTTATGAAAAGGTAACAGCAATGCCTTTGTCAAACTGTTTTCCTTTGTCTGCATTTTTATTTATGCTTTTTCCCCTTCAAGGTAGCAATGCTTTTGATTACAACTGTTCTATTTTCCTATCTTTTAATTTGCTTGAAGATTGTTATATAGCTTGTTTTTCCATATCTGATAGATGAGCCGCTTTAGTGACACAGTGGAGCTTCTGACGTCACCATCATGGAGTCTTCTCCTTAAAAGGGTGTGTGAGATTTTAGCTTTTCTGGTGTACTCTTCTGTTTTCTTATGTGGTAGTAGGCAAGTAAACTTTATGAAGTTGTGCTTTTGTCAACCTGCAGATTGGGGATGTTCTCATGGTTTATTTACTAAAGAACACCTCAATATTTTTGCGTCTCCCTCGAAACAAACACCATCAGGTGGCAGGAGTTCCGATCAGTGACTTATGCTTCAAATCTCACCTGCACATATCTGCCACTACCTATAAGTCTTCATTACCTCATCATGGTAACTACCAGTTTCAGAAACGTCTTCTTTTGAGGCTTTGAATTCCATTAAGTTCAAGTTCCTCTTCGCGGTTAAACTAATTCTTGATCTACTATTGCAGCATAATTACTCTAGAAAATTTGATATGAGTACGGTGATTATAAGTCATGTTTTCTCTTATTTCTCCCAAATCCTGTTTTTTTTTTTTTTTTTTTTTTTTTTTTTTTTTATACCACTTGTGTCTACCGACCTTTTATTAATAATTAAAAAAAAAAGGTTAGCCTTGTCATGTTAGGTATCCAAATAATTCTCTAAGATATTAATACCAGAAAGCGAGATGCTTCACGGAGTGCTCATATTTCATTTCTTTCCTCATGTCACACGTGTCTCTAAATATACTGTGAAGTCGTGGATTTCTGCTCAACATAAGTAGATCTGAATTCCACATTGTTTGAATTATTGTAAAACTTTTAACACATTGCTGATCCAGAATCTAGGAAAAAGAGAAGTGTAGACGAAGTTTACTCATCAACGAGGAAAGAAATGGGCATTAGGTTTGTGTTCTGATGTTGTTACTGTAAATTGTACTAGCTGGCTTTGCTGTCATTGTAGGATTATAGTTTCCATGCCCTGGTGCTGCAGGAAAAAATGTGTGATGGAGAAGTTAACTACAGAAACTACAGTATCTGCTGAAGCTAATTCAGCTTGTTGTGAAGTGCTTCCATCTAGGGAAGGACAATGTTACTCGAATAGACATACTCCATTGCGTGGAAAGCATAAAAGACAGTATAAATGGCAGCGTCAAAGGAAGTATAGGCCGTTGAAGTCTCAAGGAACACATTCCTTAATCCCTTGTATGAGTTCCAACACTAAGGACGAGTGGTTGGCAGACCTGAAGTGTGATGTAAGCTCAAATTCAAGACCTCCTCTTGAAAAGGTGATTTATGAAACTTATACTGCCGTTATCAAATTTGATCTTATAGTCTAGCTTGTGGTCTTTTACACCCATAATATGGCCCTGTTCCCATGTGATGCATATGCTGATAAAAAGTCGCTAACTTGTAATATGTTTCAGAATATTGCACTTGAAGGTTTTCAATCTTATAACATCATTAAATGCATCTGCATTTTATTCTCGTGAAATGATGCAGTTTGATGATTATAGTGCATGTTTAGTAGCTGGATAACTCATAAGCATGTAATAATTTAATCCTACTTATCTTTCTTGGGATGCTAAAGGATGTGTATTGGGATGAGTCATCCTTAGCCCCATTTTATCTAAGGGATGAATGTTGTTAAAGCTTCAGTTGAGGTGCGCTGAAGAAGCTAGGTGCATCGTAGGATAGGTGCTACACCTCACTTAGGCGGCATTTTAGTGCTGGTATCAAGGCACTAAGCATGTGGCGCTTCTCCATCATTCTCAATCTTGATGAGGGCATCACTATTTCTTGCTGTAAAGTGTGAAGTATATTAATTGTTATTTCTTGAAAGAATTTAATACGATTAGGAATAGGAAAGTAGCAATTTAGTATAAGAAATTGGCCATCAAGCCTGACTTAAAAACTTGAAGCTCCATTTTGAATCTGAATCAATAATTTAAATGGTCTTTGAATTTGATTTACATGATTTTTACTTCATATTTTTCACTAATTGTATTTTGTTTCAATTTATTTATTCATATAATTGCTATTTTAAATTGTGTTTGTAATTACCTTTTTCTACGATAACATGCATGCACATAAAAAAACACGCATGCACATATATGTTATTTTCCTTTGCGCATTTTTATCACTATAACCCATGCCTCATTTGAGCTTTGCACTAAACCAATAAAACCTCAGCAGACTTTGGCACTTCTTGAAGCCTTTTGCCTTTTATCAACAGTCAATGGAATTATTCAATACTGACAGATAGGTGGGATTTCCGAGTAATCTAATTTTTTTTTGTTTGCCTTATACGCAAAATGCTAATGCTGTACAGATATTAGACTTTTAATGATCTTTTTTTCAAATGTATTTTATGTGTTTTTCAATTGTACACTTACATTTAGAAAAAAATGTGATCATTAAAGCTATATAAGTTATTACTATCATTTAATTATGCTAACCTTCATAGTTTATACAGTTTCCATTACTTTGTAGATTACTTTGTAGATGTCTCAAAATCATCAGAGTAAAATTAGTTTAATTTCTAGTCTATTAGATAAGCTTTATAATTGTATCTCGCTGTCTTATCTGAATATTTATCCAGAACAAACCAAACATATGACAGCATGGGCATTATTTGAGAATGCTTCATCTAGGATGGTTCTTTTGCGGATGACTTATCCTTCTTTATGCAATATGATTATAAACATGCACATAGGTTTATAGAAAGTTTGCCTAGCACAACCCTGCAGTGATATTTCCTATTAATCTTACCACACATGTCACATCTAGGAAAATAAAAACTACTCTTTTGCCAGAGGTCTCGGGGAGAACATGGAACGGAATACTAAGATGAAAACTGAGGAAGAACAAATAAGAGATAATGTTATCAATTTATCAGAAAAGAAAGAAGATGAATTTTTTGTTTATTGGAAAGAAGAAATTATTTACTCAAAAGTTTAACAATCCAAAGTAGTACTGATGAGACAAGGATGTTTTCCTTGCGGAAGTCATTTCTATCAGGGTTGAACCTTTCCCTATCAGTAGGTTTAGAGTACTTAAATTCCTCTATGAAGAGGCTCGGAAAATTACTTTTTGATGAAAAAGGGAAAAGTTTTAACAATCAGAACTCAGGAAGTTCTGCATGTAGTTCACAAATATTTCAGCTATACATATTTCAGCATGTATTTAGACCTTCACCCTCAATTTTTGTTGGTTTAATAAAAGGTTTGCCCATTTTTATCGACAGACAAATGCTGGGTGCTCTTGTTGTTTGGTCTTTGAAACTCTGCCAGAGGTCAAAAAGGAACTTCAAATCAACAGGCGAACCATGTTCTACAAGTTGGAAAGTTGTTCGTCAGTATTCCCATCCAAGCGTATCCTTCTAGTTTGTCCCCCATGCTAATTTGACTTGACATTATGGTTCACTTTGATTGCTACTAGTCAAAATTAAGAAAGGACTGGAGTTCCACTTTTGTTCATATTTGTTCTGAAACTTTCTGCTTCTTAGGAGCTAAATGATTTCATTCTCCTTTACTTCTGCCTTTATTTCCAAATCACACGAGGAAACGGAAGAACTAAAACAGAAACTGATTGTTGTTGGCCTCTGCACCACCGTTGGGGAAAACTTTGTTGACAAACTCAAGAATACTCAGACATCCTGAGTTCTTTGAAGCCAAACTCTTCTGGAGCAACTAGACTCTTCAAGGAAATTTTTGGATCTCTTGGTGTTAATGTCACTACTCAGGTAGCTCCTTGCGTGCACAGCAGCAACTGTAATCGCATTGCATCCTCGTGTTTGTGAGCAACAGCTTTCCCTTGTTCTTTATTTATCATAATCTATGTTCATTCCTTCTCTTTTTAGTTGTCTTTCTCTTCAAAGATTTTTATCTCATTAGTCTCTTTGGTCGTTTTCACATACTGAATGCATACCTCTCAGATGAGTATACAGATAATCTTTGTTTACTTTGGAGTATATGATTTAGCACTGTATTTTTTTCTCCTTTCTAACAGTCCAAAGATTGAAATTGAGATTTTATCCCTTCTGAAAAGACATGGTGCTCTTCTTATCACATTTTCAGTTTCTTCTTGTCTGCTCGAGCTTAAAGTATCTGCACTTAGGGGCTAGTGAATACTTTGCATGAGCTTGGAATTATTATGGATGATAAACATACATAATTACTGGTCAGACAGATTATAAACTGTGCTGGAGCTTTTGCCATAGTCAAGCATTGGGTTGTTTATCGAGAAAATGCTAAAGTCAAGTTGTAGAAGCTGCTTTTTGTTTCTTGGCAAGAGAAAGCCAAAAATATATCGTGCAACCTGATAGAGGGAAGCCGGATCATCGTAATAATGTTTTTTTGTTTTGTGCACTAGTAGATGGCAATACTATAGAAGCTCAAGCAAATTTAATATTTATTGAGGGGTGCTGTGACTAGTTTATCAGAAAATTCTTTCGTCAATAATTTTGTATTGTCAATATGTAGTCAATCATTAGTTTACATCTGAATGGGTTATTCGAGAGCCTCCTGCAGCTTTACAAATTACAATTCTCATTTTATTTAATTACATTTTATTTGTTTTAGCCTCTCTTAACTCTTTGATTGGCTTCAATTTGTTAATGTAGTTTAACTGAAGTAACCAGAGAAGGTTGTATGGCTTTTTTTGGGTCAATTCTCTCTGATTTTGTTCCGAACAACTTGTCATGCTCTGCACTATTATCACCACTTTCTTTTAGCAGTGAAAGTGTGGACCACTATGTTGTTTATCCTAAAAAACCTGAACATGCTACATGTCTCAGCACAAGTTATTTTGTTCATTTGACTTTGTCCTTTAGTTCTGTTTTTGGAATAGGAGTGTACTTCTCTACCTGTTTTACTTGGTCTTTTTTTCTAACACTTGTTGTTTTGCTTAGATACCATTCAATTATTAAGTTGCTGAAATCTCTGATCCGCAAAGCTCACCAGTGCCAACACTTAAGGCTGTTGAAAAAACACTGTTCTGCTTCATCATTGGACCAAGGCACCAAAAATATTGCTACAACTATCTTGGAGGTTAGTCTTTGTTGAACTTCTTAAAATTTTAGTTCATCCCCTTCTTGTTTCCGGTCCCTTGAGGGTTAAAATTATATAAAAAGAAAGAAAATTAGTCTTTATTTACTGGTACTCTCTCCCATTTGACTCCCAAAGACCTATCAACCGAGCCACAAATATTTTTGAGATTTTGGATATTTACTTCAATTGGTGGGCCAGTCTGTTGCCTATTACAATCTCTTATTGTTATCTATCAGAAGAAATCTGGCTCATATGACCTTTCCTGCGGTGCCATTTTTATCTGACATAACCAGGTGCACTTGGTGAAAACTAAAAAGTCAATGAATGGTCCAACTCAGTTCTCCATAACTAGCATTTCCAGATATATGATTATTGAATGTGTGATGTTCTGAGCTGTTTGGTATCAGGGAAACAAATCTGGGGCCGGTATACTTGCAAATGATTGTCCGGAAAGTGGATTGGCACACTCCGACTTCAAGTCTGGAAGTTGCAATACAACTCCAGAATCACAATCCCCTCTGTTGGAGCCAACCAAGTGTTATTGTCTGAAGAAACAAGTTGTTTCATTTGTTTGGGCTGCTTGTCGAAGTATAGTGCCCATAGATTTGCTGGGGACTCCTTCTAATTGGAGAGTTCTAACGAATAATATTTACAAGCTTGTTAAGCTACGAAGGTTTGAGAAATTCATGTCCAAGCAGTGCATGAGGAAAGTTAAACTATCTAGTTATCCTCTACTGTCAGATGAGCACTCCTTTTTATTGAAACATAAATTACTAGAACGCTGGATATTTTGGTTGTTTTCTTCTTTTGTTGTGCCACTGGTTCAAGCCAACTTTTACGTCACTGAAGCTGAGCATGAGAAACAAGATATATTTTATTATTGCAAGCCTACTTGGGAGAATCTTATTTCCAAAGCCGTGACTTGCTTAAGGGATCAAGGTTATAAAGAATTAACTGCTGCATCTGTCAGGAAAATAATAAGGACTAGGTCATTTGGCTTCTCAAAAGTTCGACTACTTCCAAAAAGAAGGGGGGTAAGAATGCTGGCAAATCTTAAAGCATCACTAAAGTTGCCTGTGAATCATCCTCTGCGGCCCAGAGGTCGGAGAAAAGAAGGCGCTGGTAGAAATGTCAAATGTCACAATTACAAGTCTGTTAATGAAGCCCTCAAAGATTTGCATTTAGTGCTCAAAAGTATAGTAGCAAAAGAACCAGAGAGGTTGGGTTCATCTGTATTTGACTACAACGATGTGTATAAAAGGCTTGTCCCTTTCTTATCAAATCTGAAGAGTGGTTTTTCTGTCAAACCTGAAGTATTCATCATTGTATCAGATGTCGAAGGAGCTTTTGACTCTGTAGACCAAGATAAGCTACTAAGTGTGCTGGATGATCTCAATTTGGAGGATGAATATTTTTTTAGCAAAGTTGTACAAGTTGTGTGCACTAAGAAATCACTGCGGATACCACAAAACTGGACATTAGGGAGTAAAGAGAAAGTCCCCGACCCTACCAATGTCAGGTCTTGTCTTCCCACTCGCTTGTTGCGTGGCATTCTTGTAAAGAAACAGGTAGGATGAACTACTTTAGGGTAAATACATCTACATGCACATTTCATGGTCGTCTTTTGGCTTCTTTCACTTGCATGTGAATTTGTTTCATAATTTCTTGGCCCTGATTGTGTTTGTTCGAAAGCAGACATACTTATTACCAGTATTTTGATTTGTTCGAAAGCAGACATACTTATTACCATTATTTTGAACTGCCTTACGGTAAAAATATCTACATGTACATTTCATGGTCTTCTCTTGGCTTCTGTTTCACTTCATGTGCATCTGTTTCATAATTCTTTGGTACTTAATGTATTTTTCTGAAGGCATGCATTCTTTTACATTCCATCCTTGCTAAACTTTGTACATATTACAATTTGCATATAGAGAATAAGAATACTGTTCTGCAAAAGAAGAAACACATGAGACTGACTGAACAACCAACTAACTTAAGGCAGTGTAAATTAACGTGGATGTTTGAAGTTCAAAGAGAAAATTGTGCATTGAGCTCTACGTAGGTATCCTAAGGTTAATGATCTATGAGGAATGGGGTGTGGGGTGGGAAGATCAACCAAAGATCCTACTCCTAGAGAAAGAGGAATGAATCATTTTCTGATTTTTCATTTTGTAGTAACTAGTAACCACAATAATAATTTGATGAACAGTTATATCTTTCAGTTAAAACACAACCCAACATTGATATGCTTTAAGAAACTTACTTCCACAAGTGTCTATAACAAAATCTGAATCTCTGAATGCTCCAGGTGCAAGGCAGAAAAGTAAGAAAAGAACAGCTTCAACATGATTTGAAGGAGCACATAAAGCGCAATGTGCTGCAGTTAGATATCAAGTTTTTCTTGCAATCTGTCGGTATACCTCAAGGAAGTGTTTTGTCCTCTCTGCTCTGCTCGTTGTATTATGGGCATCTTGAGAATTCAGTAATATTTCCATTTCTTGAGAAAGCTTGTAGACCTGCCCCTGGATTTCCTTCAGAGGAACGTTTCCTTGATGATGCAGCTGCAAGATATAATCATCTCGTAGCGTGTAAACCTAACTATCTGTTGCTTAGGCTTATTGATGACTTGCTTTTCATCTCAACCTCAAAGGATCTGGCTTCTAAGTTCTTCTCCCGGTTGCAGAGAGGGTTTCGTGCCTACAACTGCAACATGAATGAACAAAAATTTGGAACGAACTTTCACATGAATATTATACCAGGTTTGGGATTTGATAGATTATATGTGGTTGAAGATGGAACCTCGTTTCTTCGATGGAGTGGACTATTTATCAACTGCTCGACCTTGGAAATTCAGGCAGATTACACGAGGTTAGCTATCTTCCTAGTAGCAACATGGCATCACTTGCGGATTTTCATAAGGGGCTGTTATTTTATTTATTCTAGTGTTTCTTAAATGTTTATATTATGATAAAGGGGAGTAGGCGACTCTAGGAATCAAACACTCCCTTGCTGAAGAAACTGATACTTCCCTATTAAGCATATAGCGTAACAAAATGACTCTTCTAACATGAACTGTAGTTACAAGAGTTGGTTTATAAAACATCACTTATTTTGTAGAGGCCTGCCTTGCTGTAAATCTGTGAAAGATTCGTGTACATGTACAGAGTGTCCACTTTCCACAGGAAAGATTACCTTGGCTTGTTGTGCAAGGCATTTTTGACTTTCAAGATGATCTAATTGGTGTGTAGCAGATCTTCATGCCAGCTCATTTTGTTATTTCTTCGTTAATGACTAGGAGGTGTCTTGTAGACTGAAATAGTGTTTTTGTTGCAACCACCATTTTATTTAGCATCTGGCATTAAAACAATTTTTGATAACTGAACCTATTAAAACAATTTAATGGTTAGGAAATTTGGCTATTAGCAATATTTTCCTCTACCCGCATGATGCTTGTACTCTTCTTTCTCATTGGCTTTCTCAATATTCAAGGAACTTAATTTAATAGGTAGGTATTTATTGATGTGATCTTTTGCTGACAGGTACTTGAATTCCCCGCTAAGTTCAACCCTCACTGTTGGCTGGCTAAATAAACCAGGACGTGACTTAAAGGCTAAGTTGTGCAGTTATCTTAGGCCGAAATCCCATCCTATATTTTATGATTCTAACATAAACTCAGCAGTTGTGGTCAGACTCAATATTTATCAAGCTTTTCTGCTCTGTGCTATGAAGTTCCATTGCTACATCTCTGATTTATCATGGTTGTACAGATTCAGCACCAAATTTCATGCAGATGCTTTGGGAAAATCATTGAGGTAAACATCTAGTGCATCATCATTGATGCTGTTTGCTCTTTTATACACTGGCGTTGGACCTACATTGGTACAGATCCTCTTCAATTATTTTAAATCTAAGCTCAGCTAATTTGTCTAAATTCTTAAACATGAAAGTACCAGGAACAACTCTAAATGAAAGGGGTTGGTGGCAAGGGAGAGTGCATCACATATTCACTCTGTTTACGCTTCCATTTTTTTTCACTAGGTATATGAAAAAGCTCATCAAGAGGAGGATGTTCTCCTTCAAAACTGGTTCAGATTTTCGTCCAATACTTGAATTGGGGAAAGGGGAGATCGAATGGCTTGGATTAAGTGCTTATATTAAAGTGTTGAAGCGCAAACAATCAAGGTATAAGGAGTTGTTACATGTATTACAGGGTAAGCTCATGGCACTTGGTAAGCTAGAAAGTACAGCATCAGTATTGCAACATGCCACAGATGATACGCATTCCTCTATACTATGGAAGATTAAGTATTGACAACAGGCAGAAACATACCTGTGTTTTGATTGAGTATTTCTTTTTATCATTCTGTCCAAGGCTGTAAATTTTATTAAGTCCTCAGTCCATGGCCTTCTAAAATGAGCTTGATATGAAAAACTAAACCATGTTTTGTTCCTGATTCTGTCACCTATTTTATTCAGACTGTTATGAAGGTATTTAAAGGATTATTTGGATCATATCCTGTGGTTCTTACTGTAATCACTCATTGGTTTGGTACATCTATATGTCACAAGTAAAACTTCAAAGTCAAACAAAGTCTTTTTTTTTCAGAAAACAAAAGTTCACATTGACAAGACCCCTATTTTTCCCTATAAAAGAACATGCAGCAAATTACTCGTCTCTCCTTTTCTTATTGTTAATTTTTTTTTACCTTATAACTAATCATGGTTAAGTGTTAAAAATTTATGTGCAAAATCATATTATATATTTATTGATTTAATGTAAGCGTCAGTCGTGAATAAATTATTAGTTGTGATTTGCAGAGCTTTTTAGCTTAAAGTATGCCTGCAGAGGTTCCATTTGATGTGCACCCAAGACACTTTTGCCACTAGTGATTATCATCGTCAATTCATGATCTAAATTTGATGATTTTGTCTTGTTAAGAATTTTTATGATGAATTCATTATAATTTAAAATTATGAGTTTAATATAATATTTATTGAAATTCGAGTGAACTTTTAAATTTATATTTTATCTAAACTATTGAATTCAAATAAACTTATGACCAAAGAGGTACATCCACAACATAAATCATTATAGAGTGTTTAATATAGGACCTATAGAAGGTATAATATTTCTCAAATTACCTAAACTAAAGAAAAAATCCAATTAATCAAATTGTAACTTTTTTCGAAAAATCTTAGTAGGTCAGTTGGTTGGCTACCTGAACTCCCACCTTGTTGGGGAGGGTTCGATTCTCCACATTGTAATCATCTCCCCACTTCTCCCTCCCCTACCCCCATTTCCCCCCCCCCCCCCCCCCCAAAAAAAAAAAAAAGAACTTTGTAGACTGAATATTGCGCCTTGAAATACAATTTTGTTAAGCATTGGATAAAATCTTTTACAAATATTTAACTTAATTGCGTGATGGATATTACAAGTGACAGAGCAACTTTATTATCACGATCCACTAAAATCCAATCTTTTATTTTCTTAATTTCTTTTTGTTTAAAGTTGTTTTTGTTGTAAACCAAAAAAAAAAAAAAAAGGACATGTGTCACTGAATGCAAGTGGTAGTATAGAAATTGTATGCCCTCTTAGGTTACGAGTCCTGAAATGTTAAGCTAAGTAAAATCAACAGCCTCTTTACCCCGAACCCTCAGCTATTTTCAACACTAGAAAAAAGCCATACATCTGTGTGTAAAAAGCAAATCGGGTTTCGAAGAAAAGCTTCTGTGCAATGGCAATCGCAATGGCAGGGCGTATTAGATCTACAGTGCCTCTCCTTCGCAAAGCCCTTTTATCCGATTCAAGATCCGGTCTTTATCCGGCCCTTGAGGTATTCATTCTTATCTTTGCCTCTTTCATCTTATTGATCTATTTCTATTTCTGGGTTTTCTTTTGTTAGGTATTTGTATTTCTGGGTTGTGCTTTGATCTGTATCTTGATTTTAGATTCTTTGATTTTTTTATTTTTCACTTTGAAATTTGGATATTTTTGATTCTCGATTTATGTTTTATGTGAAATTGATGGATTTTGTTTTTGGGTTCTAATCTTTTTGTGTTTAAAATTGAAAGTGAAATTCAAGGAAATGATTATATGTTATGCAGCTTAGGGTGGAGTATTTTGGTGTGATTTTTTGGATTGAATTCACGCGTGAATATAGTGTTATTATTGTCATTGGAAGTACTTTTTTTTCTGTTATTTGTCCCCCTTGTTTATTGCAAAACAAAACATTTGACCTTGGTTATGTGTGTGGGTTAGATGTGGTGGTGGTGGTTGTGGGAGGAGGCGGGAATTTTATGATTATCCTCACATCATCTCCAAGTATTAGCCTTTTGAAACTTTTATTCAGGAAGGGGGTTGGGTAGTTTGTTGCTATGTGAATATGAAGTTGGTTTCCTGGAGTTCTTTTTATTGAAATGGAATATCATGTTGTGGCCATTGGTGATTTTGTTTTATTTACACCCGAAGTACTTGGAAAGAGAAATCTTTGGATCTCGTTTCAAGTTTAACTGAATGGATATTCTCTACAGAATTGTTAGAAGTGCCCATGCTGTTGAAATCTGGTAAAGTGGTTTGTTTTATTGATGTTTTCTTATGAATGTTGGTCATTTGTTTTTTGCAGTTGTCAAGAAATTATGCTTCTGCCCCAGCTGCGAAAGAGCAAAAAGTTAAGGTTAGTAATCCTATCAGATTGTAGGCGTATTTGTGTGTTTGATGTTTGTTTCTGGCAGAGCTATTCTTTTACTTTATAGAGAAGTTGCATTCCTAGCCTAGAGTAAATACAACTAGGTATATCAAATCCTCAAAATGGTATCTGCATCAGACTAGATTTTCTAATAAAGACAACAATATTGATTCAACCGTAAGCTCCAATGAAAAAAAGTAAACCCGAAGTTTGAAAAGTGAAGTCTAACATACTGATGCATCTTTGATTTCAAATTTAAGTTGGTGCCCATAGCCTTTCTTGAATTTATTAGAAAAGTTGTCAATACTTTCAAGCAAAATTCAACTCCTTTCTTTTTGAAGGTTGGTGTAAATCCACACAGTATATTGACATCTGACACCAACTTGTTGTCTATCAGTCAGAAATTCATCTGAATTAGCAAAATGTTGAGCTCCCTTGTATTAATAGGATATAGTATCTTGCATGTAAAAGTACTGATGTGTTTTTGGAAAGGAAGAATGAACATGACTTACTTTTTGTTTTGCACACTTGCACGGATCATTAAATTGATTCCTTTGTTTGGTGATTCCTTTGCCAATGGATAACATGATCTGACTCCTAGCGATTCCTTTTTTCTTTTTGCTGCCAAGTCCAATAAGTCTGTCATATAGAACTGAGATACTGCCTGAAAAGTGTTTACAGTAGTTCTTAGCGGCAGAACTGATGGGGATTATTCAAGAGTACTAGTCAATTTTTAACCATGTAATAGTCCCACATTATTGGTTGATAGAGAGTCAACATCGATTTTACCAATTAATAGCTACTAGACTCGGTGGGTTCGACATTAACTATTATCTTTTTCAAGCTGTTTGTGGAGAAAAACAACTCATCTTCTCATTATTGTTGTAGAATACTGTGGTTTTAGGGGTTGATTATTAGCCATGTAGTAAAAAAACTTTCCCTATTCTCCTGTCAGTTATATATGTCTGGGACCAGTTCATTCGTACCAATTCTACAGAATGTTGGAAGTTCTTTTTTACATTTTGACTCATGATATCTCAACTGTTCTTCTTGTGTGCTCATCTTTCTTCCTGTGAGTGAAGTTAAGTTTAAATTCATAAATAGTAGCAATCTCTGTCACTTGAAGCAATTACATCACGTCCTTTCCTTCATATCCAAAGAGATAGAAGAAATGGATACTCTTACCAAACCTCTTGGTTATGAGCCTTAAATGTGTTAACATCTTTTACTTCTCTATGATGTATTAGGTTCCCGTGACTATGTATGGGGTTTCTGGAAATTATGCCTCGGCTTTGTACATCTCAGCTGTAAAAGCTAATGCATTGGAGAAGGTCGAGTCCGAGCTTTTGGACCTTATTGAGGCTTCAAAGAAAAGTCCTAAATTTTCTCAGTTTATGAAGGATCTCTCTGTACCTACAGGGACGAGAGTGAAGGCCATGACTGACATCTCTTCACAGGCTAAATTTGGAGATCTTACAAAGAACTTCTTGGGTATGATAAAATTATACTTTTTTTCCTGAAAGTACTATTATCTCATTTTTTAAAATTTTGAGAATTTGTAGTTTTAGAAACAATTAGAGATGCATAATTAAACAGAATCTCATCTTTCACCTCGTTTTGGAATCACTTGATAGTTGATTCCAAGATAAATGGCTCGAGATACATCCATTTCTTGAAATTAGACTGTCAATTATTGGTTCAGTTTCAAGATTTTGATCCTGGTTGATTGGTTCTTTGTTAACTCAAAGAATCACATCAATTTAGTATCTATATTTTGGTTTAGATGAGCAATTTCGGTTGATCAATGTGAATCTTACTAGCAAATAGTAAGTTCTTCTTCAAGACACTATTTGTTGGTTTTTATTATCCTAGCTGCATGGTCATCTCTTCATACTGTAAACTGAAGGCTTGTGTTGTTATTAGTTCACGTGTTCTCTTGTACTCCCGGCTTCGGGGGGGGGGGGGGTAGTGTTTAGGGTTTGGTGTTTATCTTCAGGAAATTTGAACTGTAGTGTTACGCTTATAGTTTCTTGTTCTTGGATTCCTCGTGGTAGTGTTTTGTGGCAGTGCTCTGTTTCTGTCTGTTGTTTGTTATTACATATTACTTCCTATCGTCTCTTGTAGTTTTATCTTGTATTTTTATCCTGTATTATTGTGACGTCCTTTTTAGCCTATTTTTTGACGGTTTTGTCTTGAGCCGGGGGTCTATCGGAAACAGCCTCTCTACCTCACCTCTGAGGTAGTGGTATGGACTGCGTACACTCTACCCTCCCCAGACCCACGCTGTGGGAATACACTGGGTATGTTGTTGTTGTTGTTGTTGTGGAATTCAACTTCAAGTTGAATTCCGGAATTTTCCAAATTTTTATGGCCAAACATCATTTCCGGAATTCAACTCCGGAAAAAAACAAAAAAATTCCATGGCCAAACGCCCACTAAATGGACCGGTGATTCTGGATCTTGTTGGCTCTGTTTGGTTAGTGTATTTTGCTTGGATTGGCAGAAGAAAAAGAAAATCAAACCAATCACTTGTTTGGTTTGGAAGATCACAGTTTAGCAGGGGACTATGCTCATTTTGCTCCCTCACGCTGGACTAATCTGGAGAAATTGTTCTAACCTGACCCATATTTACCCTTTTGCATTTCTGTCATCTCCCCCTATTTTCCAAGTCTGCCCCTAGTCATAGTTAGAGTTGTCAAAATGGGCTTGGCCCATGAGGCCGACCCAACCCAATCCTTTAATTAAGTGGGGTTGGGCTAAGTTTTTGCAGCCCATTTAGAAGTGAGGCTTATAAGCCCAGCTTCACTTGGCTCATCAGCTTCAGAGGCTTAACCCGTGGCCTCAGAGGCCAGCCCGCTAAGTTAAAAAATAATTAATAATATATTTATTATCAAATAAAAAATTTAAAATAATTAAACAAGGTAAAAGAAGTACAAAGTACATTACAAATAGACAATAGTAATTATTCATTTAATCAATAGTCATTAGTAATATATTATATTATATTATATATGATATATCATATTCATATATACATATTCTTTGCCGTTTGGTCTTCCGACTTCTCTTGCTTATAAGCAGCAAGAAAAATTAGGGCTTTTAAAAGTCATTTCTCTTTCTTTTGTGCGCAGTTTTTCTTATTTTTCTGTCCAGATCTCTGTCTTAGTTCAAATCTTCCTTCAATAAATCTCCGTCCAGTTAAAGTGAATTTTAAAGTGAATTTATTAAGCTCTAATTGATGAATTACGTAATTTTTAACACTTCAGAATTTTAGTTTTGTAATTTTGTAATTGGCAAAACTTTTGTGTATAAAAGATTTGTAAATTTTTAGATTATTATAATTCAGATGTGCAGAAATATGTTGACTATCTTTTTAACTAGCTAGTTATTTTTGCTCTTCATTTGATTGATATTAATTATTATCGTATACACCTGTTGTTAAAATGAAGACTTATAATGGTTGGTGATTTTCTAGTAACTACATTTTTTTCGTTTATCATGTTACGGATGACTTTTATATTTTATTGAAGGGCCAATCCGTCCTAGCCCGCGGCCCGCTTAGGGTTGGGTTGGGTTGCTATTTTAAAGGCCCTTTAGTTAAAAGGCCCAGCCCGTCCCAACCCACTTAACTCTCTGGCCCGCTGGGGCTAGGTTGGGTTGGGCCAACCCATTTTGACAGCTCTAGTCATAGTAGTTATTTTTTCCACCAGTTGTTCAGAAATATGTTTTTGAGCGTTAAAAGTATATAATTCTGAAAATATTTTCATAGAGTGACTTGTTAAAAATATTTTAGTAGAGTTATTTTACTTGAAAGATTTATCTTATATGTGGTCGAGTAATTTTTAAGAAAACATTTTCTTAGTGTCACCGTATTGACTCAATTATTAAATTTTTTTCCTGAATGCTAAACTATGTGTGGGAATTCCTCAGCACTTATTTTAGTTTCCTTTACTTGTGCAAAATGCATGAGGTAACCAAACAATAATGCCAACTACAATCTTGACCTTGATCTTTCCAACTAAATGTGGCCCATCATCATTCAGAATCCCTGTACTGCCCCTAAAGCCACTTTGCAAAGCTTACAACTTCGTGGTGTTAATTCTTGTGAACTTCAAGAACAATTTATTTTGAACCTCTCTTTTGATTCCGGTATCTGTTTCTGTCATTTATGGCTTTCTAGTGACATGGGAATTTCAACCTTTTCCCTGCTTTTTCATTGCCTCAGGAATACTTCCTCGTTATCACATTGGCAGCATCATCTGTAAAGTTATATTTCTTTTTGAAACTGGCCCGGACACCACGGTCATCAAAAAAGAATATTTCTTTTTGGAAGAAATTATATTTCTTTTTGGCAGAATTTTTGACTTACTGTTGTCTTTTCTCCATTGGTTGCTATGCTTAATTTTAAGATCAGAGGTTCACACCACTAAGATTTCATAGTTCGATCTCCTTGTTTGTTATTTGTCATGTGGTAGCTGAGCATGTGTATTTTTTATTAACCTGGTCGGTAAATATCTTCTTTCCGTTTATGATCACTTTATGTCTCTCTGACGGTTTCTTTCACCTTTGTATTTCTAGTTGTTTTGGCTGAAAATGGGAGGCTGAAACATATTGATGCCATAGCAAAAAGGTTTGCAGAGTTAACCATGGCACACAAGGGCGAACTTAAAGCCACTGTAACAACTGTTATTGTAAGTTCACCTATTTGGAGCTAAAAGTTTGCGTTCGAATATAGATCCTTATCTTTTGGTCTTGTATTTAATTTGGCAAGGGCTATTTCAAGTTAAAAAGACTATTTTCGATATGGTGTTTACTTAATGGTGCTTTGAAGAATAAGTGATACTCAAGTACATAGTTGCTTATAAACTGCTTATGGGGATTCTTGAAAATTTTGTGCATGAAGTTACTATCTTTTCTAGTGGAAAGATAGTGGCTGCAGCATTACGTTGCAGTTTGCTTCAAAATTCAATATATCTGCACTTTTAACGCGACTACTAAAGGATGTCCTATGTAAATAGTAGGTGGATAATTCTATTCTAATATTTCAATGTCTAATAGTCATTATTGGTGAGGACCCTTCATTATTCTGCGTAATGTAATTCAGTAATATGTATATATTACTTTATGTGATTGATATTTTCTTGTAGTTAGATATCTGATTCTTGTATCTTTTTGTTTTTCTTTACGCAGCCTCTTCCTCCAGAGGAGGAGAAAGAATTGAAGGAGACATTGCAAGAGGTGATGGGAAAGGGAAAGAAGGTGAACATTGAACAGAAGGTACATTATGATACTGAAACTTTTTTAGAAACTTGTCAACGACAAAGATGGTATCTGTTTATGATATTGATTCCTTCTTCTCACAGATTGATCCTAGCATTCTTGGTGGGCTTGTGATAGAGTTTGGGCAGAAAGTTTTTGACATGTCAATAAGGACTAGGGCACGCCAGATGGAGAGACTCTTGAAGGAACCTATCAACTTCTGATTGCGTGAAAGCCCGTTTTAGTTATTTTAACCCTTTTGTGGTTTTAGCTGAAGATGAACATCCTCTTAATTTGGACTGCTTGAGGTGTTTCTTTCTCATAACAATGTTCTTCTGCTTCTTGCACAAATAAAAACATACTTTACATTTGAGTCTTCCAAAGGAAATCCTTGATGATGATCATTTTTCTTATTAATTTTTTTTGCATGAAGGTTTGTACTCACTCTTGTTTATCAAATCTTCTTTAGAGTTTGAATAACATCTTCTTTTGTTTATTTGATGGAGTGAGAAGTTACTTATATTGAGCCTTGGTTATCAAGTGTAATAAGTCTTGATTTTTGGGCACTGTGTTTGCATGTTTGATCGTAGGATAAAGTTAATCTCAAATTTTACCTCGAAATCATCCTTAACAACCCGAGTCCCTACTGATCTGCAATTTGTTCACTTCGAGAAGTGGTTACGTCCAGTTATCTATAGAATCTGTTCTTTACCTTCGTTATTAAAGCAAACAACCAAATCATTTCTATGATTAAGGTGATAGTATATATAAAATCATTTTTCTAAAAAATAAGGTAAATATTCCTAATTCTAGCAAGCTTTTTTTTTTTTTCCAAGAAAGACAAAAAAGGATGAAGAAGTAGATAAAAAGAAAAATAAATAAAAGAAGAGAGAATGTTATTGTATTGTTCTGAATATATAATTGGCTTTTACAAATGCATGAGCCAACTTATATCCAAGTTGGACTTGGGCTGGAGTAGTGAGGTGTAGCCCATCTGGTTCTAAAGGTAGGCCCAAAGCATCTACAGTTATTACATTTGGAAGGTTAATTCCAAGCTGGGCTTCTCTCACCCCTTCGATAAAAGGTCCTTGTCCCGAAGCTACGGCTACCTGTACAATTATAGCCAAAATCAGTACATAAAATTTACATAAATAGGAAATTTAGTAACAACAACTGTGAAACTATGTGATAATATTAATTTTTTGGTACAAAATTAAGAGTGAAATAGATAAAAATTCTTACATGAATATTTCACCCAAAAAAGAGAAAAAATATCGTGAAAATGGGTCAATTGAGTCCTTTTTAATTTGAATAGAAAAAATAAACATGCACGGATCTCTTGTAAGATTATTTTCAGATTTATTGTATATAAATCTAAAGATCCCCGTAAAAAAAAATAAAAAGCTAAAAATAAGTTTGTAAAAAGCAACGAAACGAATTAACTATAAGAAGGGAAGAATTTGAGACCTTATGTCAATCACATGAATCATGATTATGTAAAAAAAGAACTATTTCATACATACTGATTCCGGTAAATGTCTTCTCAAAGAAATTATTTTCTCATTTTACAAATAAAGTAAAAACAATATATTGCACAACTAACTTCTCTTTATGTTTTTTCTACTCCAATTTTTTTCAACATTATTAACACTTTTACGACTCACAATTATCACCAAACTCCACAATCATCATAATTATAGTTAGCCACATCAACCTTTTTTTCAGTTGAAACATAACGTAGATATTAATTATCCTTCATATACAGTAATATTGTTTCATCAAATATAGCATAATAATATTATACAAAACACATTATTCTACGTCGTACGTGGTCCATTGTAAATATTGTTAACATGTCAATTTTAGGAAAACAATGATAATTACTAATAATAAAATTCCTGTAATTAGTCAATAACATCATTAATTATTTTTTTTAGATTCAAATCACCACTAATTAAATTAAATATCATCAAATTTTGTACCTGAAAAATAGGAAGCAATGGAGATTTTAAATCACTACGCAAGTCTTGAAAAAATTTCTCCAATTTTCTTTTATATGATTTTGCTTCTTCCAAAGTTAATGCATCTCTTTCCCCTTGGTACCAAAGAATTGCTTGAATTATTCCACCATCTTGCATAGCAATGCTAGCTCTTTTAACCATGTCATTGTAAAGCCTTGCAAAAAAATATAATATCAAAGTCAGTATATAAATTCAGGATGTATCTCGATTGATGGATTCAAAAAGTATGTAAAGACATTGTACCTGGAACCCTGTGACCATTTATCGATACTCGTGCCTCCTACTGCGCAAGGGACTAACCCTATGGTTCCGAATTCGGGGTCCATCTCCAAGACAACATTGGCAAACACCATTGTTGGTCCTATCCCACATGTTTTGTTCAAATCAATGTCCTCATGGAGAGGTTCTTGTGCTACTTCCCATATTGAGTTTCCGGTCAGCCGGTGGATCGCCGGATTCCGGTGACATTCCGGTGGAACATAGCCATCCCAAACTTTGTTAACAACCCCTCCTCGTCCAGCCATGTTACTTTGTCCGGCTAGTATGAATATTTGTTTTTTGTGCTTAGTTTCAAATATTATTGTACAATTCATTAGCCATAGGATGTATACAAAAAGCACCAAAAGTAAAAAGTAAAAAGTTAATCTCTCATATCTAACTTTTGATAGCATCATTTAAAATTGACGAAAAAAATTTGTTATAAAAAAAGAAGAATGGATTTAATTATTTGCTAGGGTACTAAGATTAAGTAGACAATTTTTATTTCATTCTCCAAAAAGGAATAGGAAAGCAGTCAAAGGGTATGTAGGAAATTAATGTACCATTGAAACCTATTTTAATTCACGTGTCGTTTTTTTTTTTGGTTCGTTTACAAAAAAGAGACACTCTTTTTTTTATTTAATATTCCTTTTTTTTTCCTTATGCTAAAAATATTTTTGTTTATTTGTTCATTTTAGTAAATCAAAATACTTTTTTTTCTTCAATATTACCCTTATCAATAAGTAACAACAAAAGGTACTAATAGTAGTTAAATTTAAATTTTCAAATTCATAATTAATACCACAATATTTTCTTTACTTTCTTAAGTTTTTGCCAGTTTTTACCCAATCAAACTAAGACGACATTCGCACCTAATTATAAGCATCCATAAAATTAAAAAGTTATTGGGTGTAAAGGTGGTAAAATTAGCCCACAAAATTATAGTCTGTCCAATCCATTTAAGTTTAAGTTTATTATTGATCCGTCTATTTACTAGCTCAGTTATTTTCAGCTCATCAAAGTTTGGGCTGATCTAGCCCAAATTGAATAATGAGAAATTTTGTCAAAATATTTTTAAGAAGATATTTTATTTTATTTGATAGGTTCTATATAGTCATAACAAAAAAAAAAAAAATTTTATAAAATACTAAAAGATTATAAAAAACAACAACTAAAGAATTGAATAAGTTAGATTATAATGACACACATTTTAACCCAATTCATCCCAATACATTTCAGTCTGGATCATTAATCTGCTCATCTATTAACTTAACGCATTTTAATCTTCTAACTTCAACTCCATCCATTCATTTGCCACCTATAATTGAATGACCCACCCATGTATTAACTTCGTGCATATTCAATCCAGTCCATTCATTTACTACCTATAATTGGGTGCATTCGTTGAGAGCTCCACAAGTAATTAAGTGCAATAATCATTATGTCAAGTGCCAACTTATGAAGGGATTGATTTTATACACAAATCTCATTGTTGACTATATGTATCTATATATTTCCTCATTTCTATATTAGTTGACCATATTATTAAAAATAGTTATTTCATATTAATTGTCCACCTTATTAAATTAGGAGGAATAAATTAATTTTTTTTCATATTATCCTTGCAATTAATTCTTTTTGAAAATATGAACACTTGTTTGTAAAGTTTCAATTTTTTTTTAAGGGATGAATTAGTAAACTAGCTTTTTATTTATGATTTCATGAGATATGTGTAAAAGGGAAAGTAACCAATTATACGGAACGGAGGAAAGTATTTGTTAAATTAACGACTGATCTTTTTTTTAAAATTTTTTTCTATGGTTCTCATCGCCAGTAACTTGCTCCAACTTCCTATCACCCACAAAAGGAAGAATTATACAACACAAATTGGATTATTTTGTACCGCTATTTAATTTTTTATTTTATTAAAAAAAATTGCATGACAATAGTTTTTATGTTAGAAGTTGGAATTTAATTCTTGGAGGATTACAAAACACTTGTCTTGCCACAACTTTTGAAGAATCACCAATTTACTAGTACAAATTGTGTTGTCACTTCAAAACAAATTGTTCATAAATTTTGGTAGATTATCAGGAGCTTCTGATGTGGCATGGCTAAGGGTGTCAAAATGAACCCAATAACACATAACCCGTTCAATTCGTCCAGAATTTTATGAGTTGGGTTCATGATAATTTGATATTGGGTCAACTTTCAACCTATTTGAGTTTAACCCATTTAAAATAATCTTGAGTTGAGCCTAATTATATCTCAACTTCAACCCGTTTTTTTTTTAAAAAATATTTTCTATCATTTGATTGATGAGTGAGAACACATTTTTAAAAAATATTTTTTTCTATTTTTGATTAGAGAGTATAAAATATTTTCTAGGGGGTAGGTTAGGGGAGGGGGGCTGGGGGTGGGGGAGTTACCAAAACTATTTACTTTATTTTTTTTAAAAAAAATAAAAATTAAAAAATTAAGTTTTGGGTGGGAGTGGGGTGGGCTTGGGGGAACAAAAATGACCCAGGGTGAATCATTAAGATTTTGTACTAATTGTGTCGTAACTTTAGAAAAATTATTCTTTACTTATGGTGAATCTTAAATTTTTTTTGAGAAACTTTCACTGACACATTTTTTCTTCAAAATTGATCAAAATTAACCCCAAATATATAATATGCTAATAAAATTTCAACAATCAATAGTCCCACTTTAATTTGTATTCTTCAATATAATTAAGCTCAACAAATCAAATAATTATATTTTTCAATATTTTCTTCTTCCAACTAGCCCTGTAAGAAACCAGAACTGCACATGATGGGTCCTAATTAACCTTATTGACGAAGAAGTATATATGTTGCTTTGGCTTGGGTAAATTGAAGAAGTAAAGATAAAAATATATTATCTATACAGCTGTAACTACGTAGATTTATATATCTTTGAGTAGCTTAGTCGTATTTCTTTTCCACTTGTTATTTTTCTATTTGAAAGTCCAACTCAGGATGCAAATTAAAGATTTCAAATATTCAAAAACAGCCCCCAGATTTTTCGTAAATTGACAGATACAGTCTATGAAAATACCATTTGATTTAATTTTTGCCTCCTTGTGTTGATAGAGATACCTCTGATGGGGTTTTTCATGCTTATCTGATGCTATAACTACTCCCATATGAATAAGGCCTAAATTAGGTATTTTTTTTGTGGGGGTAGGGGGTCAATAAATCAAAAATAAATAAATTATGTTCATAGCAACGGACACATAATTTCACATAAATCAAAAATAAATAAATTATGTTCATAGCAACGGACACATAATTTCACATCAACGATATCGATGTATTATATTACAATTCGACTTATGAAGATATATAAATTTGGGACACTGGTGATTTTAAGATATCATAATGATCTACTATTTAAGAAAATTATTTGCTCATACATAGGTAAAAGAACATTTCTGCCATTGCTTGTCCACTCTTATTTTTCTTTGCTATTACTTTTTATTTTATGAAAACAAAAAAGTATATTCTGAATTAATGTATAGTTGACTTTAATATAAGGAATTTAAATTAAAACTGCAGTCTTACGTATAATCTCGGCTACTTTCATAACATGGACCTTTAACGTTTTTCCCTGAGGGACAAATCAATAGAAAACGTTATTTGCTTTGTTTCCTCGAAGGATAATTCAACGTCGTAAAGATAATTTTTTACTAAAAAATAAACGTGTTTTGTATTGTCAAATATTTCTGCTTAGAGTAATTTTGAGTCTTGGAAAGGTTTATTTTATAAACAGAGCCAAAGGGAGATGCATCTAATGAGTAACAGTATAATTTGGTGGAAAGAGAAAAGAATGGCCCAAGTTGTATCTTATAATTGGACTAATAAGAGGGTGTTTTGCTAAATTTAATTTATAAGTTGATAAAATTAGTTTAAGAGCACTTTTTAACTTATTCACGCATTTGTTAAATTAAAAATGTTTATAAATCAAATGCTTATAAGTTAAAATCAATAAAAGGTTCAAATGTTTACTCTGTGTTTGGACATTCGATATGAAGTCATGATTTCACATTATTGTTTAGACATATGATTTGAGATTATGCCCAAATTTTTCAAAAAACATGATTTTGAATGATTTCAACTTTTTTAAATGTAAAACTTGGCCCATAAATTTATATTTTGTAAAAAAAAAAAAAGACTCATCATCTTAACTTTTGTAAAAAAAGATTCATCATTTTAACTTTTGCAAAAAAAGATTCATGCTCGGCGTGAAGAGATTGTTCGTACTATTTGAAAAAGTTATATTAAAGAATAGCTAGTTACTACTATTGTTGAGTAGTGAATCTTTATAAAATTATGTGTATTTGAAAGTTTGTAATCGCAAATTTTTTATAAAAGAAATATGAAGATATGTGATTTATCGATGCGACACCTTAGGATATTTCAATATCTTGTTTATAAACAATGATTTGTTCATTTGGTAAGATTACGTAAGAACTGAATTTTTTTTGATAATATTCACAACTTGTGGATGTTTTATGTTTATGGAAAAAAAAATACAACTTAAGAAATTTAAAATGCATATCCAAACATGATATTTAAAAACTTCAACTTCATATCAATTTGATTTATATCATGATTTCATATCGCATGTCTAAAAAAATCTTAGTTTGACTGGGAAAAGATATTATTTTATTCTTAATAATTTTTCTAATTTCTCAAACATTTCCAAAACAAAGCCGCTTTCTTTCTCTTCATTTTGTATATGTTATTCCTCTTTTGCATACTTTTAAATTTATAATTTTTTTGTAAATTTTTTAAGGGAATTTTAGTCATATTAGCAAGAGAACAATTTACCAATATTCTTTTTATCAAACACATCAACGGCTTATTATCAATTTTAATTTGATATATTCAAAACATAATTGTTTATTTATAAAATCAATTTCACTATTTTATAAAGTATTTTTCAGCTCTTAAACTTATCAGCTGTTTACCAGTCAGCTGACCCACAAACTGTCTGTAAGATTTTCTTTAAAAGAAGTTCCTTAATTTTCAAACTTCATCAATGAACTATTACAATTCTGAGTTTTAAATGTTGAACACATGATGCTTAGATTGGTTGAAAATAATTTCTCCAAATTTAATTTGGCAGTGTGGTCAAAGATTGCTTTCATTTCTAAAGATTGTTGTCTTTAGTGTGAAACGGATTTTATAGCACAAAATGGGGAATGTTGTCTAACTACTATAGAGAAATTAAAAGAGTGTAAAACACATGGCTATGTAAGAATTTACATAATGGAAAAACAGCAGAACATGAGTTTTGACCAAGAATTAAAGAAGTAATTAAAAACCTTTTTATAATTAAAAGCGAACTACTATTGTTTTACTTAATTCCTCTTTTCTTTATATAAAATGTTCCTATTTTGTTCACTTAAAACAATTATAATTTTGACGTGTAATTTTTTACTATGGTAAAGAAAATCTTAGGCCTAACTAAACTCCAAAACTAGTTCATAAGGAGCGGAGGATTGACCAAGACGTTATAAGGAGATCGAACACCTATCCACAACGATGTGGGAGAATCAACACCCCCACACGCTCAGGATTGAACATCTGGAACGTGGAAAATATAAGATGAGGATCCAACATCGAGTAAACATGAATTGAATGTGTTTAACTCTGATATCATATAAAAAAATAAATTTTTCCACAACCCATGTGGAGATCAACAACTATAAACATTTAGTTGAATAGATTCACTTCTTTTTAAAAAAGTTCACCCTTCATAGCAAAAATATTAGTAAAGGAGTTTAGCTTTTTGGAATATAACGTTCTTGCTTCTTTTCTTTTCTTTTTTTCTTAGGGCAAATACCACTTCCCAATTATTATTTATTTTATTCAGTAAGACGTGCTGAACATCAAACCATGAGCTTTGACGATTGTACCATATTCTTTACGGCAAATTAATTAATTTAATATTAGAATTCCCTTCTTGATCAAGACACCCATGATTGCATAAAAGAACAAAAATACTAAATTTGTCTCCACACGTAGTGGAAAAAACACTTTTTTAGTAACTATAACTTACTTTACAAGAAAGGGAAGTTTGGTATAGTGTTGAGGAATACTATAACATTCTTGATATATAATAGATAGTATGCAATAATATTTAATAACTTATATAAATAATGCAAAATAAAGCACTAATCATTTCAATTGTATCTGTCGACAGGTAATTTGCTTCAAAAATCCGTTAGATGAAACTGAAAGGCTTATTACTTTGAACGTTATTTTCATTCTTCATGCAACAAACTACTCCAATTAAAAGACTTGTAAAACAAAAAAATTAATTAAAAAATTAAAGAGAGTTAAAATAAAGCTTCAACTTAGACATAGACACGCGTACATTAATAAACCTATTAAGTTACCATCACACAATATAAGAAAATGTGTACAACAAGTAGTACTTTAAATTTGTTTGTGAAGAATGTACATGTACTCTTCCTTTTCTTGAAAATTTAGACTTAAGGTGCAAGTGAGAAGATGAAAGAAAAGTGAGAGAGAAAAGAAAAATCAAAGCTAGCTTCTTTGGGTGGTAATGGTGATGATGAAAGTGATGGTTTGTGGGGTTGTTTTTATTTCATTTTTTTTTATATAAAATATCATTAATTGTGAGAATTAAATAAAAAATAAAGAGCAAATTAGTTGGTTAAAGAAAAAATTATAGGTGGAGTGGAAAACGGATTGAGGGGGACCTAGCTTGGGGTGGGGTGGGGTGGTGAAATAGAGAGAGTGATGGTTGGTCTTCTTGTCTTTGACTCTATCAAGTCTCTTTCGTTGCATTTTTCTTCACTCACAAGGTAATCATCATATGTGTATGAGAAATGGAACATATTTTGCTTCCACTTCACATAATCTTTTTTCATTTTTTTTCTCTCTCTCTTTCTCATTATGCCATTCTATATATCTTCTTCATATCTTTTCACCATCAAAACCTAGCTAGTTGGATCAACAACAAGCAACTAAACTTGTCATTTTCTTTCTCATCTTGTTAGGGTTTAATTTTTTTGTTTGTGATCGATGAGGAAGCCGGACCATAACAATAATCCATCAACAATAATGAAGGAGAAGGAGAAGGAGAAAGGGAATAAGGGGAAATTAAGGAAAGGGTTATGGTCACCAGAGGAAGATGAGAAGTTGATGAATTACATGTTAACAAATGGGCAAGGATGTTGGAGTGACATTGCTAGACATGCAGGCTTGCAAAGGTGTGGCAAGAGTTGTCGTCTCCGATGGATTAATTACTTGAGGCCCGACCTTAAACGCGGCGCGTTTTCTCCTCAAGAGGAAGAACTCATTGTTCATTTGCATTCTATTCTTGGAAATAGGTAAACAGACACTCTCTCTTTCTCTCAAAGCCTTTCATGTTTTCTACTCTGTACAAAGTTAACAATGTCTAGTATTTTGAGGTACTTCTAGGGGTAGTCAAATGTTTTAAAGCTGGTTGGGTAGCTATATGGATGAAAATTATGAGAAATAAAGGTTCAAATTTCAGTACAGACGAAAATACTACTAAGTGGTTTTCTTTTTCATATGTACATCTAAGTTTTGGTGGTCAAAGGTATCCAATATACTTATGTTGGCCAGTCACTAACGCTATTGAGAAGAAGAGATGAAGAGAGTATGAGAGTGTAAATGGAGCTAAAATGTAGTAATAAGTTTTTTCATCAACTAGCTAGCTAGAAAGACATCGATTTTAGATATACCACCAAATCTTTCTATAATGGGGTCGTTTGTCCAGGTTTCAAAAGAAACTTGATTGTTATAGTGAAATGTTATTATAAAGGATGACTGTTATAGAAAGGTGTACATACAACACTTGCATATGATCTTCTTTGCATTATACTAAGGACAAAAATACAGTTATTTTCTCGTTCATGAGCCGCAACCCAATAGTTCATGAACATTGACACTTTTGCATATCATAGGGTGACTTAACCTAATTTATGCACACGCACAAAAATCCCCATTTACCACTAAATCTCAAGCTCTGAGAAGGATAATTTTACTCTACGACTCCTAATAGTTACCTTAAGAAATTTTCGTGAGGGATTTGTCATGTTTAATTGGTCCTTTTTCATCATTTTTCTGTGATGTTGTTAGGGCATTATATTATGCAAACCGCATTTACTGTTAAATATAATACCCTTCTTCCAATAGCTTTGGTTCGAATTTTGTATATGTGTTTAAAGAATTTACTAAATAAGCAAAAATAATTAACTCCGAAGCTAGAGTCCAACCAATTGTAGTTATGAAACTTTCAGTATTTTCAATTTCAAGTAGGAGATTTATAAATAAATAAACTTGAGGGATAATTAGAGAGAAAAGTTCCAAACAGACCTTTAAGAACAAGAAGCTAAAAATAATTAGTATCTGCTATCATAATTAATTTATTTCTGGAACCACACTTAATTAATCCGTTCTTTGGTTTAGTCAATGTGATTTTCGTCCAACACTTTTTTTTTCAAACAATATTATTTGTTTAATTTATTAATGAAACTAACATAACGCAAGCAAATCCATGCAGCAAATATATGCTCTTTGCAACTAACAGTTTCTTTCCATTATTTTAGACCTTATTTTGCGTATATATATTACAGGTGGTCACAAATTGCGGCTCGTCTCCCGGGAAGAACAGACAACGAAATCAAGAATTTCTGGAATTCGACAATAAAAAAGAGACTGAAAAACAACAACAACAACAATAACAGTAACAACAATACCCCGTCGCCTAACACCAGTGATTCTTCCTCCGAGCCTAGGGCTCTCATGGGAGCTATATTCCCTATGCAAGGGCACGACGTAAATGTTATGGCTGCCTTATGCATGGATAATTCGTCATCGACTACCTCAGGATCATCCATGCAAGTCAATATGGTTCCTAGCAACCATTTTAACCCTTTCCCTCATCTTGATAATACAAGCTACGATATATCAGGATTAGTCGGGCCAGTGAGTTTAGGTCAATTTGGTTGTAGCGGTGGTGATGGTGGATTTTTGGATTATGGAGTTGAGGAAACTTATAGTATGATGGGGATAGGATGTGATGAATTTTCAGTACCCCCATTAGAGGGTGGTGTTAATAAGAGTACTATGGGGGATAATAATAATAATAATAATGTTACTTTTAGTAGTAACATTGTGACTGTTGCCAATGAATATAATTCCATGATTGAGAAGAAAATTACAAATGGTAACAACAACAACAACAACCAACACTTGATGAATATGAGTGGGGGTAGTAGTGATCAAAGCCTAAAGGTTGAAGACTATATGGTTGGTTTTGGGAATCATCATCATTGGCATGGGGAAAGCTTAAGAAATGGAGAATTTGATTGGGAAGGTTTGTTGGCAAATGTTTCCTCTTTACCTTACCTTGATTTTCAAGTTGAATAACTACTCTCTCTCTCTCTCCAAACCCCTTCTCCCCATATAACCCACACAATAATGACACAAATACCCTCTTCCCAATTTTTTTTTTTTTTTTTGATAATCTAGTAATTCAGAAGACCAGTGGCACAAGGTTCGAAATTCAGTGAATAATAGGTCTATCAGGCTTTTGCCTTCCCATATCTTCTTCCATCTATTCATTATACATAAATTGTTCCCCTCCTCAATTCCACAGCCTCATCTTAGAGAAATTTTTGAGATACACTTCTTTTCTTTATTTGCGATTATCAAAAACTTCCACTAGATTTTCTTTTTGTTTCCCTTTTTTTTTTGTATAATTGTTCTTCCTCCATATTGATCTTTTAGTTTCCTTTTACCATAAGTTCCTTCATCAAGATTCATAGAGGATTAGAAATAAGTCTTCAAATTAAGTTGGAAACACATTTTCAATCGTTGTCGAGGATTATGGGGATACCAAGGGAGAAATAATAATCTTTCTCATCAAAGTGTGAATAGAGAGAATGAGCAAAGTACAGATATAGAAGAAGATTATGAAGAGAAAGTAAATAAAAAGGTCAAAAATTGTTGATTTGTAAGCAGTATTTGTGTACAGATATATGGATCAATCAATCAATAATCTTTTGAATTTGAAGAGAATTTTAGTCAGTTACACGTTTCTTATAAATACAGATCATGGAGAAAATTGTTGTACGTACTTTGTATTTACAAAGGAATAAGAAGCAGTGTTAGTTTTTCCATATGATCAATATTTCAATATACTTTTACCCCCCAAAAAAATTAAAAAAATACCCTCCTCTCTCAAAATTGCTTATATAATATGAATTTAAGTTTTGTGCATTGGCATTGTAATTCTTTTTAAAACATATAGACTTTTAATATGTGACAGCACATTAGCTATAGTTTTTATCATATTATCAATTAATAATCATCAAGAGATTTACATATAATTATCTAATTAATAAATGGTCTGTAAATATTTTCTATACTTTCAGTACATAGAACTTAAAGCTCATATACACAGGATTTAATTTTGAGTTTATGTTATGGGTCCCGGGTAAGCCGGACTTATTTCGACTAGTTGGTTGATTTTAGTTAGTGTTCATGACTTGGGTCAACATTTCTCCAGAACGACCTCGTATGGAAGTTTTGTTGAATCCGTTGAGTCCGAAACGTGCATGTGCACAAAAATTGACCTGCAACAGCATGCATGTACTCGCCATATCAAACCTAGATATGATAAACTAAAAAAATAAATTAATAACCTGTTATAATTGGACCGGGTCTATTTATTGGGCCAGCTCTTTGTACAGAAAATAAAATAAAAAAATAATGGACTAAATCATAATAATAATATAAAAATTCTTTACGTTATCATTATATAAGATTTAACTTTTTCGCCACTGAATTCGATGCGATGAGAAATAGGATCAACTAGTATGTGGAGCGATTATATTTTCTTTAACAAAGTTTGTTAAACATTTTGTTCGATAGTCAATCTTGACCATTACAAAATAAAAGTTGCAACAAAATTGCCAGCCAAACTAAACGAGTTGCCTATGAAATCTTAGAAATTAGCAAAGCAAAAAACTTGTGGTTTCAGTATAGTATTGGTGAAGTAGAAACTTGAAAAAAATGATTTTGGAGAATGTGATAAACAAGACCAATCCTCTGCTTAATTAGACATTGCATTAAATGTTTAAATGGCTTTTCTGGACAAATTTAGGGGACAACTTGTGTAAACAAAATTATCCATTTATCACCTCATTACACAAGACCGAATTAAAAATGGATTCAGAATTCGAAGTTTATGAATTCTGTCAAAGAAATGAACCTTGTGTAGGCCTAACTCAACCTCAAAAGCATACTCATGAATTACGACCACATAAACAACCTACCATCCCCTAAAGAACTGTTGTGGGATGAAGACAAGTTCTTATATAACAATCTCAAATTAAGATATAACAATAGTTATTGATTCACGATCAAAATTCAAATATTTATCAATATTTAGTGAATTTTTTAATACAAAATTTGAGCAAAAACTATTAAATTCACGTGAACCCACATATAACATTAATGTGGATCCATCCATGATTCTAACCCAAAAAATATTGTTTCCTCCTATTGCTAATTAGTTGTGCTGGAAGAACATATATAGGGACGGCCCAAAGTGATCTTTATTAGGCCGTCTGGAGATTGGGCTAATTAATACTAAGCCCTTTCTTTATAAAACAAAATTAACGAGATGGCCATTAATAATACTTCTTCGTTTCAATTTGTTTCTCTTACTTTCCTTTTAAGTCACAAATTGACTGCTAGAAGTCTAGATCCTATTTATCTATGTACGAGCTATAAGTGTAGAAACTATAAGTATGTCTTATGAAATGTGCTTCGAATTATTGATATTTGACTTTGAAGAAATTATTGACATGGATATTAATAAATTCCATATTTTGGATGACTAATAAATTAGCTTCATTTACTGAGATTGAGTAAAGAAGAGGAAACAAATGTCTAGACTTAGAAAAATCAGAGAAAAGGTATTAGAAAATCAGAGAAGAGGAAACAAATGCGAAAAAAGGTACGTCGCCTGAGAGATTCGAACTCTCGCGGGGAAACCCCATGTACTTAGCAGGCACACGCCTTAACCACTCGGCCAAAGCGACACTTGTTATTAGTGAGCAAAATGAAGTAAATATACTCTTTCATCTCTCTTCAAAGAAAATGGTGGATTAAATTTTAATGCTCAAATATGGCTATTAATAATCGTAATTAGAGTTAATGTGATTACTCTTCTCATGAAAATGTGATTCTTTTTAATAGGAAGCATTAGGGGCGGATCTAGGTGGATCCGAGGGGGTTGAGTGACTTTCTAATAGAACTACCTTAGTTTTGAGTGATTATGTGAGATTTTATCTTGAATTGGTACATGAGAGGTAAACAGTAAATCCAGGTGTCAAACGTATGCACATTTAGCATGTTATACTGATAATGTCCATTTGTCAAATCAATTTTTTTTATTGAGTAATCAAATTAAATCTTGATTGATGGTAGTTTACACTATGTATATAAGGTTAAATTTGAATTTTATAGCTATATATTTTAAAATGAATCCATTTAACACAGGTGGAAAACTTAGCTCAATGGTGTAGGGGTTCAATATTCACATATTTACGTTTTTATATTTTGAACCCCTTTAATGAAAATGTTGCTTCCACCAAGCATATCTTGAGGATGTTTTAACTTTGCGAGAAATATTCTCAATAAAACCTCGTGTAGCAAAACTTACTGTGGCAATTTATTCTACCACAACTAGATACAAAGTAAATAATTATGTCAAAATTTTATAAAGATTGTTAAAAAATCTCAAAAATCCAATACTAACAGATTTTTTTAGGACAAATTACATAGCATGCCAAAGATTCATGCCTAATTACGCTTTTTATTGATAGCATAATTTAATTACATTATCAATGGGTCAAAACTATTGATATATATAATTATGATCTCTCCGTCTCCTATCTATCCCCCTCTCTCGCTACTGTCCTCCCTCTCTCCCATTCTTGCTCGCCATTCTCCTCACTCTATCCTCCCCCCCCCCCCCTCTCTCTCTCTCTGATCCAAATCAACCAAATCAATTTGGTTGACACAGTTGAATACAAATTGTATTTTTGTATTCGTTAATACAACTAAATACAATTGAATACAAATTGTATTCGTTGATAGGAAATGTATTTTGTATTCGTTGATACAATTGTATCGTTGATACACATTAATATAATTTAGTACAAATTGTATAACAGTAAAAACAATGACACGAAATACAATTGGTGCGATATACAATTGACGCGAAATACTATTGGTGTAAAATACAATTGGTGCAAAATATAATTGGTATCCAAACTATTGGTACATTTGTAATTAACATAAATGTTGATATTTTCGTCCAATTACTTTCATCCTGCTGAATGTTTTTTGAAAGTTCCTCATTTTAGTATGTGAAAAAAAATTCATATATACTATATTAAATATAATATTACAACTCATACCAATAAATTTTAGTTTTTAATATTTACCATAAGTTTTTTAATATAATATACCAATTTAATAAAATCCAAAAAAAAACATAATCATGGGTAACAAAATTTCAAAAAAATAGTTGAGGGATATCAATCAACCCAAAAATCTCTCATATATCTTAAAATCAACATGTCTCCTCTCTCCTTTATTTATACAAAAAATTATTTTACTCTTTTCTATTATCACTTTAATTGATATCAACTTTTATACTTAATTAAATTGAAAATTATCAAATTACCACATCATAGATATCAAATTGTATATCGATTTCATACATTGAAAGTTGAGAATATGAAAAATCATTTTGTGTATGCAATGAATATACAATCTGGTGGTATAATTCTTCATACATATCAGTTTTATATATATATATATATATATATTATATATATATATATATATATATATATATATATATATTATATTTATGTAATTGGTCTACAAACTATTTTCAATGTATATATACTATAGTCATTAAATTAATCAATGGATATTAGCATAGAGTGTCTTAGATAATATCACACAAAAATCACATTATATACTTGAAATTATTCATTTTGATGTATTTATTATAACCTATAATAATTTTTAGAAGAAAGAAGAAAAATATTTATGAATTGCAGAGAAAAATAATTAATTTAGTGGAATAATGATAATTATAAATTCCTAAATTTAAGCCTACTAAATCAATTAGAAAATAAAATTTGGATAAATAAAGAAATAAGACTAAGAGAGAGAAGAAAGATTTTGTTTTGTAATTATCTTTCTTAATTACAATGAATTATTTAGTGGGTTCCATTTTAGATTTGTTACTTAATTAAGTAGCATTAAAACCCCACAATTAAATACAATAAAAAAATTACGAATTTTTAGATTCTGATATGACTTGTAATTAAAAATATACTTTAATAATTAAAAAAGTGATGTATTTAATATAATAAAAAGTCTTAAAGTATTATCTAGGATGATTTCTCTTTTAGTATTAAGGTCCAAAATCCTGCGGCTCGTTCTCTAAAATCAGAACAAACCCAAAGAAAATAAACCCATTTTCATCATTTACTAGACCCAGGCATATAGCCCTATAATTAGGAATGTTTCGTAAGAGAAAATTAAAAAAATAGTCAGCATTTGCAATGTAATTATAATATAATTATAACTTAAAAAGGTATGGAAGTAAATAGGACTAATTGATATATTTTATGTCCATCTTTACTTTTTTACTATGTTAAATACAGTAATTCACTTTTAGGGGTTGTTTGGTGTGAGAAAGAAAAATAAATAGTCTTGGGATAAAATAACTGGTCCAAGGATAAAATTTTGGTGTCTTGTTTGGTTGTCAAGTTTGGGATAATTTATCCCACTATTTATATCATAGTGATGAAATAAGTTATCCATATACATGGTGGGATAATTTATCACGGGATAGTTAATCCCCGGATAATTTTCCCCGTATAACTTGTTCCCAACCAAACGACCCCTTACTTATTAGTTTAGAAAAGAAGGAGATAATTTATCTCTAATTAGTTACTAATTTACCTTTATTTTTTAATTATAATTATTTTCTCAATGTATTTTTCAAGACATTGATTTTTTTATAGTCAAAAGGTGATTTAATAAAATTGTCACTCTATTTACTGCTCATTAAGGGCGTGCTAAATTAATACTGGACAAGTAAAAATGCACGAAGTGTTATAAATATTATTGTAATATAGTGAATGTCTATTTTGTAGTTTCTTTGGAGAAAAGTTAGGAACCCTAACTTTGGGACCAAGTTAGTTTTCTCCTATATATAAATAAAGGGGTTTTCTTTCATTGTAGATCACCCCTTAATCTCCAAGAGTAATCTCTCAAGAGAAATAAGAAGCTCTCTCTTCTTCTTGTTCTTATTATATTATTTTATAACACATTATCAGCAGGAAGCTCTAATTAATCGAACAATGATGTAAAGCCACCTAATATTTTCCGTCAACTACATGATCGTCCAATAGGTTGATACGTTTTATCAAGCTGTTGGCAAGGAGAAACTGCCACAAGAATGTATTGTTTACTTCATTCCAAGGTATGGTTGTAAATTCCTTTATGGTCATATATTTTATTTAAAGGAGAGTAACATGCCATTGGCTTGAATTTTCCTACTCATTCGTTCAATTGAATTTGAGGAACCTAATTGGTTCACTCGCTTCGTAAAGAGATATATGTGAACTCCGGTTGAGTTCATAAGAAATTGACCAAAAGTCATCAAATCCGTCCAATTAGAAAAATATTCTCTATAACATATATATATCTCGATTTGTTTTTAAAGTAGCAATATCTTGAAAGAGGTACTAAGTTATCATAATTTGATAGGCTTAAGGCACGATTATATTCCATTCCTGCAGAATGAGAATTTTGATTGATACAAATATAGATCTATTTCCTGAAGTGAATGTGATAATATTTAGTAATGCATATAAATGCAGACGTGCACTTGGTTGTGACTATATCACAATCTACCTCCGAAAGAGGTAGAATAATTGGAAGATTGAATATCTCCAAAGTTACCACGGTAAGAAATACGTATGTGAAAAATTATCCGAGCATGATGAGATCACATACCACAATAAACTAGAAATTTATTGATATAAAATTCATGTCATAGTAAACCAGAAGTTTACTAAAGCAAAAGGCACATGTCAAGGTAAACTTGGAGTTTACTAGTACAAATTACTTTATTTGTTGGCATGGATGATTCTGTCATCCCGAAGATGTGCATATTGAGTTTGGACATGTACTGAAGAGTTAGAAGATTCTTCAAGAACTCTCTATGTTGTTTGTTCTCATAATAAGTTGATTGGGTCAACTAATGTTGGGATTGAATCCCCTAAAATCTGAAAAAGTATAAAAGGTGAATATGGGCCCGTTCACCTGCCATGTGATATTATGCATCTATAATTGGTCACATGTGCGTTTATTGTCAACTTGCAGTTTGACATTTGTAAAGTTGCTTGCTCAATATAAATTGAGTTAAGAGCATAATTTTCAAATTGTGTAATCAAGACGGTTGATCTTGATAATGCTAGTTTGGCGTTGAATGCCTCCGATAAATAGCTAAACCATTGCTTATGAGAACAAAGCTACATATGTTGGTCTGAGATATGAGATATTGTGTACAACAAAATTTATATGCATTAGACCAATAAATTATGATTAATTTTCTCCCTCAATTGGTTCAAGGTCAGAAACCAAATATTTTTCATCTAATTGATTTTAATGTGCGGTATATGATTAATGAATATACCATGATGCACATAGATGGATTCCTCAAAGAAGAGAGATGATATATGTTAGCTTTTCTAACATAAGGGGGAGAGAATAAGCATCTATGAAATAATTACGAATTATCATTAGTATGAGCCTCATTCAAAAGATAATTCAAGTCAAATACTATTGACCCAAAATTAATTTCATATTTAGATGCAAATGCTCCTATTGAATGTTCCTGAAGGACAAAGTTTATGGCATGCATGAAGCATGATGACCAATCAGTTCTAATTATAATAATACTTGAAAACGGAAAGGAGCAAATGATCATAAGGTGAGTCAATGTGCTCTTGAAGAGCCTACGACATAACACTTCATGAAACCTCATGAGAGGTTTAGGTACCTAAGAAAATAATGAAGTGATGATATCTCACTAAGTTATGTCGCATTGTGAACCGATACAAAAGATATCTTGTCGATGATATTTTTGATACAATATAGCGCAATATTGTAAAAGATTATGAGGATCTGAATTCTACGTCTATTAAAGCATGCTAGCGTAGAAATATTTATCAAGTGACGTGAAGGGATGTATTTTGGTAAGCGTAAAGCTTATTTGACTTGCAATCTAGACACTAGAAAATGTCGTTGTGTCACTTGACAAATTTGAGATGAAAATCCTTATAGGATTCAAAATGCATGTAGCATATACGAGTTTTTGAAAAAACTTGTTTATAATCCTCATATGGATTAAATCAATCAAGGTCGATGACTTGAATTGAAACTCTTGGAGAGTTTTCAAAAGCAATAGATTATCTGCTGAAACGAAAAACTTGCAGAATTGGATTGGTCTTGAAGTACCATATCTTGTGCAATTGGTGCAATTATAGATCTTGGTATAACTATGGACATGATATAGTTTTACTCCTATATCGAGATACTAAAACAAGATTATTGCATGTTGCAAATGAAAAACTTCAAAGGAATATTTTTATCCTAACGATTATTATCAAGTTTTTGAATATACAGGATATTCATTTGATCGACATAAGAGTTCGATACAAACATATTATCTATTTTCATGAAGAGTTACTATTATATCATGTTGATTTACATGACAATCAAATCATGCTGAGATAATAGATGTGTATAAAGCAAGCTGAGAATGTGTGTAGCTGAGCATGCATAGCACAATTAAGGGAACAATTTATAAAATGGAGATAGAACGATGCACATTTCATCAAAAATTTTCTACACATTTGAGCTTCAAAAGAATGATGATATCAACGTGCAACATATTCGTTCGAGTGATATTATGGCTGATTTATTTACCATGTCTCAACCAATTACAACTTTCAAGAAGATGGTGCAAAGATTGGAGTGTAAAGATTCAAGTTATTGAATTGATGTTTTCATCAGGGGGAGTTAATACGCGTTGTACTCTTTTTCCCTCACAAGGTTTTGTTCCACTGGGTTTTCCTTGTAAGGTTTTTAATGAGGCAGCCAAAATGCGTATTATGAGATATGTGTACTCTTTTTCCTTCATTAGAATTTTTTCCACTGGGTTTTATCTAGTAAAGTTTTAACGAGGCACATTATCTATCAAATAGACATTCAAGGGGGGTGTTATAAATATTATTGTAATATAGTGAATGTCTATTTGGTAGTTTCTTTGGAGAAAAGTTAGGAACCCTAACTTTGGAACCAAGTTAATTTTTCCCTATAAATAAAGGGGTTTTCTTTCATTGTAGAGAAATAAGAAGCTCTCTCTTCTCCCTCTCTATTTTTCTTGTTCTTATTATATTATTTCATAACACGAAAAAAGTAATAATTAATAATGAATGTAATTACTGTCAATGAGTAAAGAATATTTTCAAGGAGCGTTCTTGGTTCTAATTGTCTTTTTTCTTTTTATTTCTTATTTGGTGTTCTATAATCACATTGAAGTTCGATTAGTTTATATTTGTGACGGGTAGAACTCATTTATGGAAAGCGTTTTCTGTGAAGAATTTTTTCATACGCAGCACTCAAAAGGCTCTAATTGTCATGTTCTTTGTAAAGTAGCTTTTCTTTTTTTTTGGTATAATATTATGGAATGTAAAAATAAAAAAATTGAATATAAAAATGTAACAAGATAAATATCAAGATAGATAAAAGATTTATAGTATATAGTGGATTGAATGATTTCTTTGTAATGAAGCAAGGGGAAAAGGCATCCTTTGCTTTATTTGGGATGCTCTCACAATAAACTCTAATCATAACTAGCCCCATATACAAATCTTGCATATCAATTCATTTATTTACTGCCTTCAAAAGCAAGAAATATAATTATTTCGTACTAATATCTCTCTCTCTTTCAATAAGATCTACAATTATAGAAAATTTAATTGATAATTAAAGGTACATGCTTTTTTAAATTTACTCTTGTATAGAAAATACATACTCTCTTATAATATATGCGTGCATTTCTCGGCAAAACACTGATTAGTGGATAGCAAGCTCTCAAATCGTAGACATTCTCGTATTTTTTTTGTTCTTTTCTCATTGTCTATTAAAAATTAGGGTCGGAAAAATTATTAAAGAATGAAAAAAGTTTTACGTCGGTGGTTAATGAGATGAATGATCTCCATATATGAATTTGGACAATCTTCTCCTCATAAACTAGTCTTTAGGGTTGAGTTAGACCCAAAATTTATTTCTTTACATGGTATTAGAGTCAGACTCATATCACCGATGTTGAGCCCCCAAGTTAAATTGCCTACGCTTCAGATGTCCAGCCCTGGACGCGAGGTGGAGTGTTAAAGAATGAAAAAAGTTTCACATCAGTGGTTAATGAAATGGATTGTCTTCTTATATGGACTTGGTTAATCCTATACTCATGAGCTAACTTTTGGGGTTGAGTTAAGTTCAAAATATATTTCTTTACAAAAATGGTTGGAAAAACACAAATAATAACCATCCAATTTTACCCATTAAATCGATATGGGTTGGATAATCGACTTTTTAAAAATGAATAAAACTTATACCCTGAAAGAATGGATATCCAAATGAATAATGTAAATATCCATATTATCAATGCTTATTTATCTGCTTGTTATTTTTTATAATTTCTTGCTTGGAAAGGGTGAAAGGTTATTTTGGCTTTTAGCTTGTCTTTTTACCTGATTATTCCTAAAGCCATGATAATATATGGATGTTCAAATTATCCTTCAGTTAACCCATTATCTGTGTTAAATATAGGACATTTTATCCATTTTTTGTTTAATCCGTGTTTGATTCCTCCATGTCCGACCCGACCCGTCTGTTTGGAACTCCTAATTAGAAATAATAATAATAAAAATAAATAAATAAACTGGAGCCTTGCATCTTAAAAGTAGAAGGATTGATTTGAAAAGTTTTTTTTTTTTTTTATATAAAAAAAACGTGAAGTCTGTTGGGGCTCAATGTTATTGAGTGAATACATGAGACATGAGAAAATAAATAAATTGGGAAAAAATAACCCGTTGGATCTATGCTTAAAAAGCGTGCTTAATTTGTCATGATTCTGTCGGACATAAAAAGGGGAAACAATTCGGTGTAAAGTATAGTAAAATAGTATACTCTATAAATAGGCTCTATAGGTTAATTAAATCAATTTAATTATGACTGGGTCCCTTCCATAATTTTCGGAAAATGCACTGTAATTTGTAACAATGAGATTATTACCACCTTCAATTTGTGGAGGTGGCTTAGGGTAATCGTAATTACAAGAAGGGTTAGTTTATTTTACACAAAAAATAAATTTGTTATTAAAATTTGAAGGGAGCAAAAACCTTCATGTTAATCTATTTATAAATTAATAAAATAGCACAATCAAAGTTTCTACCGATAGTAAGTTGCTTTTATTTCTTTTTCCTTGAAAATTGATTAGTTGAATTTTCTTAGAACAATACTTTTAGATATCATTTTTTATCCTATTGATATGAAAAGAATTATAATTTGAATATATAATTTTAAAAATATTTAAATTTTAATTTTAAAATACTAAATTATTTTAATTTAATTTAGCTTCAAAAATAATCAAATTAACTTTTCGAGAAATGAAACGTGTCAATTACTATGGGACGAAAGAAGTAAGATTATTGATAATTATTGGAGATCAAGTATGAATCTCAAATTATGAATCTCATATATATTTGAACCTCAAAAGTATGAATCTCATATACAATGTATAACCAAAAACAAAGCATTCCAATTGCATATACATATATGCGTTTTAATTGGTATATATATATACATATATAAACATCACTAAAGAAGGATGGAATTTTAGAAAAATCTTTTTAAAATGGAAATCTCCATAAATCATGGGGGTGGGGCGTGAATTCCGCCGAGAATTGGGTGATAGGGAGTTTGAGAATAGGTATTATACGTTTCCTTCCCCCAAAATATATATGTTGCCCAAAATAATAACTATTTGTTCTAAACTATACCTATAAAATGTAATTATGTTAACCCATGTCCCGTAATTAAGCCCTTCAATATTCTATGTCCCGTAATTTTTCCTTTTTAAATCCATATTCAGTCAAATTTCTTAAACGAAAAAGAATTATCAATTTTTTTTCTTAATAAAAGAACTACAATAAAAAAAAGCTTTGAGTTTCACAATGTGGTAAGGCCGAGATTGACCAACATTGGTTATGGTGCAGCTGTGGAACTGCTCTACCTTTAATCAGAGATCTCGAGTTCGAGCCCTAGATATTGAAAAAATCTTGTTAGGAGCGTCACCTCTAGAATAGGCCCTACAGTGCGTCATTCGAATTAGTCGAGCTTTAATGCTGACACGAAACGCCGAATGGAACACAAAAAGATAAGGCAGAGACTGGCTTGCAGGTTCAGGCTCAGGGTAATGATGGCTCAAGTAATTAAAGCTATAAGCCAACCTCAAAAGCAACGTCTCTTTTTCCTTTTTGGTTTGCTTTTCTATGGTTTTAAAATACCCTCCAAACACACTAACATATGTCGCTGAAAAATCATATTTCCCTCTCCTCTTATTTCTTTTTTCTTCTAAATTTCATCTCAAAACAAACAATGGCTAATAACTATAGAATGGATTCAGAAGAGGAAGCATTGTTTCGAAATTCTCCTTATCCACTTTACTTCGTCCAAAGTCCATCCACTATCTCCCATGCAAATAGTGGAGAATTGTCTCCAAATAACAACAACAACAACAACAATAATAATAACAGTAACGACTTTTTATCAGTATGTCATTCTCCAATGCCTAGACCGGAACCCGGTCCATTAGCTCTCTCTCGATACTCCTCGTCCCGTGGATCTAACCATTCGTTCACGCATCACGAGAAGAAGATCTCGTGCGACTCTCTTCAGAGCCACGGGACGGGGATCGATGATCATGAGAACATCGAGATCGATCAAGAGAAACGTTGCGGTGCAATGTTGTTGGTTCATCATGGGAAAAATGGTCGTAGTATTCGCGAAGAGGAGGACGAGGATGAGGACGAGGACGAGGATTATTATTATTATGGGAAAGGAAGTTGGAAGAGGTTTTTTTCATTGGGATATTCGGATTCGACACCGTGGATCGTTTTGCAAGTAACATGGAGGCTTATTTTGAGTATGATAGTAGCTTTGGTTGTTTTCTACATTGCCACTAAGCCACCTGCTCCAAAGGTTTCTCTTGAGGTAACACTCTTATATCATTAATATTCGTAAATCAATTAGTTGAAGGTTGCTTGCAATGGTTTAGAACCTGAAGCCGCTGTGCGTGAGTCACTCTATCTTACGAGACCTTTTGACGATTCTTTTATAAAAATTACTATAAACAAGAGGGTTGTGTTTCAAGTGTATTTTAGGAGAACTTTTGTATTTGTGTTCATGGAAGCTTATATTTGGATTGTTTTTTTATTATTGGACTACCAAATTTGTTTTTATTACTTCTATATTTTAAAAAAACTATTGACTTTTGGTCTTTTTGAAAAGTGAAAATCTTCCAAGTGAAAAGGACATAAGATTTCTTGTAAAGGCATTGAAAAGACCCAAGGTCAAAATGGGAAGGGTTGTTGAATGAAGGCCCATTCTATAAAGATAAGGAAAATTCGAGAAGACATGAAGGGCCCAAACTCATTTTCCATACATTTTTACTCCATGTAAGGCTCTATTTAAGGAAGCCCAATTAAAGGCACACTGGGCCGGATAATGATGGGTTAAGGGCAAGTTTACGTATTTGACCAATTGGCTAAAAATAATAATTACATTTGTTAGCCAACACTATTTTTGTATAAAAAATGTATATTTATGTATATCATACATTAATATACAAAAAGTATATATTTATTAGCTATTATTTTTTATGGATAGCTACTTATGACAATTTCTCTTCTCTTAAACATTTCAAGATTCTTACCTAGTTACCTTATACAAAAGTCCAACAAAGCTCATACCAAAAGATGACTCTAATCATTGTTTTTACATAAATTTTACTAGTAGTATATACTAGTTAAATTAACAGTTATAACTAGGCGGGTAAAATTTTCTTTTACTGCCTATCTAAAAATATTAAGTAGATGTTTGGACATGAACTTAAAATTATGATTTGAAATAATTGATTTGGGTAGAGGTTGATTTGAAGTTAAAATTATGTTTAAACATGCAATTTGAATTTTAAAGGTTGTACTTTTTTTTATAAACATGAAAATTCCACAATTTGTGAAAACTATCAAAACTTCTCAAACTCTTATACAATCATAACTCATAAGGTCATACCAAATGAGCAAACTATAGTTCATAAATAAGGTATCAGAATATTCTATAGTACCGCATTAATAGATCGCATATCTTCATGTTCCTTTTATAAAAAATGTTTGTAATTATATTTTATTACAAACTTTCAAATACACATAATTTTACAAAAATCAACTGACCCAATAAATATATAATAGTAGTAACTAGCTATTCTTTATTATAATCCTCCCACATGGTACATACAATCTCTTCACATCGAGCATGAGTCTTTTTTTAGAAAAAATAAAATTATGAAAATTTTTGTTACAAAATATAAACATATGAGTCAAGTTTAATTTTTTCTAAGAAAATAAAATCACAAACATAAAATTAGAATTCTACCTTCTAGGTGAATTCAACTTATCGAAAAGTATATATTTTAATTCAAGCCTGAGTATTCATTATAGGAACTCATTACCATTTAATTAATTTTTTTCCAATAATATATTTAATTGGCATTTGATATTTAGTATTTATACCAAACTAAATACTTACCGCACCATTCTATCTGTATCACATCAATCCCTTGTGACAAAATTTTAGTAACTATAATTGTGGAATTCAGCCTCATTTGCCACTCATCATTTCATTTATCCTTTTTTTTACTTTTGGCAATGGCATCAACACTATAATGCCAGAATACTTATCATGTTTCTACATAATGATTGACGAAGGGAATTAAACCATAGTCCTTTTTCATTGAATTACACTTCTTCAAGTACTTTTAGTGTGAAAATTAATCATGAACTGTGAAAACAAGTTTGGCATGTATGTCTGCTATTTTAAATTATCTAAGCTACAAAAAGAAACTAGTGTTGTCTATTCAATTTCTGGCTTTCTTGAGAGCCCACTAGCTTATTTATCAATTGTGATCTTGATAATTTTAGTGTGCATGCATATGAAGTAGTGCACTTGAGCCGGTGATCTTTCGAAAATAGTCTTTTTCCCTCAACGAGGTAGTAGTAAAGTCTGCGTACATTCTACCCTCCCCAGACCCCACATTGTGGGAATACACTGGGTATGTTGTTGTTGTTGTTGTTGTATACTGTAAGTATATATAACTTAAATGATTAGTATTTATATGTACCAAATTATTTTAGATTGCAGGTGTTCGTGAATTTGGATTAAGAGAAGGAGTGGATGGAACTGGTGTAAACACAAAAATGCTGACATGCAATAGTTCAATGATCTTACAAATAGATAACAAGTCTAAGCTCTTTGGTCTTTACATTCATCCACCTACCATGCAAATGTACTTTGGAAGGATGCCTTTCATATTAGCACAAGTAAGGCTTACTCACTTGCACATTTTAATTACGCTATTTATATTACATATTTCTTTTAGGGTAGGGGATAAAACCAAGTGAAATGAATTGGATTAAGATGAATTGAGAGTAATTCACAGTGCAATCTCAAATGCAATTTTATAAATGCTTGTTGGTCTCTGCGTTTTTAATTCTCTTGCTGTATAATTGAGTTGTTAATTTTTTTTTTTTATTGTATATGAAATTTGAATTGTATTGTACATTTGAAATCATGAGTTTGTCCCTTATTTTGTCTATTTTTCAACGTAAAGTGTCATATGAGTTGATTTGTGCTAATAATAGAGCCCAAGTTGCCCAACATCTTTTGATGGTTGATTTAGTCCAACACTAAGTTTACAATTGCAACACTCCACTCCTCAGACCAGACTGGGCTGCATTGCCGTACCTTCATACCTTCGACCATATGTCTTATCTATAGTGTAACTTAGCTATAAGTTCACATGAATTTAGTAGCTTTTGTTCAGACCATGTTTATGTATTATAAAAAAATTCATCAAACTTAAAAAAATATTTGGCTGTGAACTCAGTTATGACTTTTGTATATTAACTTGAGGTCGTTGTAATTTGCCTCTGAAAACACTTCCAAGGAATAAAACTTGAAACTTAGATTTGCCTCTAAAAACACCGTAAAAATTTATAAGTTTATGCCAAGTAAGACCAAATTCAACATGCGATACGATATCTAAAGTTTCATGTGGTTCAAGTTCATCCATTTCGCCTGAACTTCAGTTACACGTGGCTGATGAATTCAGTCATTTTTGTCTGAACTTCAATCAGACATATATAACTTCTGACACCGCATATCTAAAGTTGTTTCGAATTGAATAGACGTGCACAAACCTTAAAAAAAAATACAAATTAAATAGCGATGTCCAGATAGAATACCCCGCAATTTTTTTACTTAACATTAATTGTCACATATTATTCTTTGTTAGGGGGAAGAGGTTTATGCAGGGAGCTATGGTCCAACATACTTCAAGCTAAATGTAGGGACAAGAGACAAGGCATTGTATGGGGCAGGAAGAATTATGCAAGATATGCTCCAATCTAGCAAAGGATTGCCTTTGCTAATACGCGTGCATCTCTCTTCAACTTTCCATGTTGTTTGGGGTCTCATCAAACCTAAATTTCATCACCAAATTGAGTGCGTTCTTGTTCTTCATAATACATACAATAAAAGACATAGGACCCAAGCTTATAATAGCACTTGTTTGTTGATCCCTTCTTAAAAATTATCACTTTTTTAATTGCAAATGGTTGATTGGAAAAAAAAGAAAAGAGAACAAGGAGAAATATTGATATTGTTGTTTATCGTTATCGCAGCTAGATTAAGATTCGACCTTTTAAGTTTCTTAGCCTTGAATTTTGTAAAAAGGATATGGAATGATCCATTAGTATATAAAATTAATGATATGTGCTTCGATTGAAGCGCAAATGTGTTTTCTTCCATTAAATTCTTTCAATTACTATATAGTATATATATATATATATATATATATAGTAGATTATAACTAGTTTTCGAGCGCCCAAATGTGTAACTTGTCAAAAATTATAACCTGCCTTACGTGACTCCTTTTTGCATTTTCTTCATGAATTTGCCCTAGTAATTCTGTTCCGCCCCGTTAAGCCTTTTTTATTTTTGCCCCTGCCAATTGCGATCCTTCTATCTATTATATTCCATTGTTAGTTTAGGGTGTCATCCCTTACCAAACCTAAAGATTAATGTGATATAACCTAGGTACTAAATTAAAAGATACTACTAGAAAAGATAAGATAGTTTTGTCAGTGGGAAAAGACATCAGATCACCATGGAATAATGACTGATTTATAAATTAATTATACATCTAATGGTGCTGACTGGTTTCTATATATATAATTAAGATGATAATAATCTATCATTAGGAAACAAGTGATGTCTTAATCTATCATTAGGAAAGAAATGATGTCTATCTAAAGCACCTCTCAAACACACATATGGGTGGATCATTGGTGATGCCCAAAAAATGCTTCCAAATGATTGGTTGAAACACAACAGAATGCAAGAAAGTTATTGGCAATTAGTTAAAATGATCAGTTCTCATTGTAGGAGACCCTCTTTGATTTTTATTTAAACCTAATATAAAAGGCAATTTCTTACTCAGTAAAAAAAGATATATGTATATGTACTATATCAAGAAAACAGACCAATTTAAAGGTGAAAAGTAACAGGCTGATTCCAAATAAACCTCTTCTCAAATACGTTTTTCAATTTTTTCATGTTCGACGGTTGGTTAAATCGTTTGGAAAATATTTTCTCTAAAAAAATAAGCTTCTTAAAATAAGGAAAATGGTGTAATATTATAAGTAATGAAAAACTCTTAATTATTGATGTCATGTTATAAGTAATTAAGCTCAAAATGATCCAACTTTCTGAATTAATCACTACACATAACATCCATTTAGCCCGAAATAAACACTTTACCTTATGAATTAATCTGCTCGTATCTATGGGTCGAAATAAACATGTATAGGTGCAATGAAATAGTCCGTGGAAACAGCTGACTCTTGCAGAAATGTAGGGTAAAAATGCATAAAATAAACCCTTATAGTTCGGTTTTTCTCCGAATTTCGCGCATAGCGAGAGCTTTAATATACCGGGCTGTCCTTTAGGTGTGATGAATTGTATTTCTCCTTATTTAGAATTCCCTGAGGACAATTGTCCATTCCAAGCATACGCAAGTTCTCTTATCAGCCACCATCCCTCTATTGCACTTCCCTTCTAATAACTTTTATTTTTAACAATATATAATTACACAAGTTTAATCAATTCTCAATCATAATCCCATTAGTAGATTAAAATAGGCCAAATGCACCACAAAAATCAAACGGCACCTATTTGAAATGCTGTATTGTAATTTGTAAACAAGACAAATGAATTAGTGAAGTAGGTAGAAAATCAGGACAGAATAAAGCACAACTTTTTGGGCACTATGTATCTTCGGGACAACTATACAAATGCTCTTTAAAAGAAGTGGCTTTGCATTTTTACCCCCATAAGAATGGTCTTACAAAAATAGTCTTTCTTGTTTTTACGTATAGAGCAACTACCTTTTTGCCCCTCTACACCTCAAATATTTTTAAATAACTCTCAATGCTCATTTGTCTCTCAACTTTTATATATATATTTCTTTTTCTCTTTTTTCTTTTTTTTTTATTTCTATTTTTTCTTTTTTCTTTTTTTTTCTTTTTTTCTCAACCTTTATTTTTCTTTTTTTTTGTTTTATTCTTTCTTCTACGTTTTTTTCTTTTTTCTCAATCTTTATTTTTTTCCTTTTCTCCTCTCAATTCTATTTTTTTTCTCCTTTTTTTTATTTTTTTATTTTTCTCAACCTTTATTTTTTGTTTTGTCTTTTTTTTCTTTTTTTCTCAATTTTTTTTCTCTCAACTTCTATTTTTTTAGTTTTTTCTTTGATTTTCTCTTTTTTTTAATCATTTTTTTTACCTTTATTTTTTTTATGAGATGTTCTATAACACTTGCTTTAGAGGCAAGACTTAGCCCAAAGACTTTCAAACAACAAATTACGCCCATAAGCAAGACTTGACACTAGTATATTGTGTCTTGATTTATGAGATGTTTTATAACACTTGCCTCAGAGGCAAGACTTAGCCCAAGGACCTCTCAAAAAATACAAGTTACGCTACATGGGCAAGAGTTCACACTACTTCATTATGTCTAAATTTATGAGATACTCTATAACTCTTGCCTTAGAGGCATGACTTAGCTCAAGGATTTTCAAACAACAAGTTAGGCCCCACGAGCAAGACTTGACACTACCTCATTGTGTCTTGATTTATAAGACATTCTATAACTTTTGCCTTAGAGACAAGACTTAGCCCAAGGACTTTCAAACAACAAGTTACGCCCCATGAGCAAGAGTTGACACTATCATATTGTGCTTGATTTATGAGATGCTCTATAACGCTTGCCTAAGAGGCAAGACTTAGCCCAAGGACTTCCAAATAACAAGTTACGCCTCATGGGCAAGAGTTGACACTACCACATTGTGTCTTGATTTATGTGATGCTCTATAACTCTTGCCTTAGAGGCAAAACTTAGCTCAAAGACCTTCAAACAACAAGTTACGCCTCATTGGCAAGAGTTGACACTAGCACATTGTGTCTTGATCATGAGATGCTCTATAACGTTTGCCTTAGAGGCAAGACTTAGCCCAAGGGCCTCCCAAAAAATAAGTTATGCCCCATGGGCAAGAGTTAACTCTACTTCATTGTGTCTTAATTTATGAGATGCTCTATAACTCTTGCCTTAGAGGTAAGACTTAGCTCAAGAATTTTCAAACAACAAGTTATGTCGCAAGGCTTGACACTACCTCATTGTGTCTTGATTTATGAGATGTTCTATAACATTTGCCTTAGAGGCAAGACTTGTTCCAAAGGACTTCCAAAAAACAAAGCACGCTCTTAAGTTTACTTCAATTTCAAAGAAAGAAGATCTTCTTTGCAGATTATCTAACTTTTTGTTCATTAGAAAAAAATAATAGAGGTTAAGAAAAAGCAAAAAAAGAGAAGAAAAAACGAGAAAAGGAAAAAATAAAGATTAAAAAAAAGCAAAATAAATAAAAGTTGAGAAAAAAAGAAAAAAGAGAAAAAAAAAGTAGAGAAAAAAAATAAAAGAGAAAAAAATAAAAGTTGAGAAAAAAAAAAGAATAAAACAAATAAAGGTTGAGAAAAAAAAAGAACAAAAAGAAGTTAAGAGAAAAAAAAAGAAAAAAATAATAAAAATAAAAGTTGAGAAAAAAGAAAACGAGAACTAAAAAAAATTGAGAAAAAAGAAAAAAGATAAAAAATTAAAAAGATAAAAGAAAAAGGGAAAATGAAAATTAAAAATTGAGAGACAAATGAACATGGAGAGTTGTGGTGTAGAGGGGCAAAAATGTATATGTTCTATACATAAAAAGGAAGGAAGGGTATTTTTTAAAGACTTTTCTTATGAGGGGCATAAATTGAAGACCACTCACTTTTGAGGATGCTTCATGTAATTTCCTGTTTTTACAACTCATAGATATTAGTAACTCAAATAAAGCCCAAATCAATACGAATGTTAACAAAAGATTATTCAATTCAACACTAGGAAATGACAATCATGTTAGATATATATTCTTTAATTTTACATAAATACATAAACTAATTTATTTTTCTATTTAATATTTAGTCATGTAGCTAATACTTATTAGATTTATTTTAGCATGACTTAATACTTTTTAATTATGATTATTTTTATTATGACTTATTAATATGCAATATTTATTCTATGCGATTTTATTATTTTTTTGGTTGAATATTTTATTGTCATCACTCACTTCATAAATTCCAAATAAAATGAATATATTTTGTGTTGTTTTTTTAAGAAATACCTTAGATAGTTGTATTTTGTTCGGGCTAAAGAAATATTTGAAGTACAAATTAATTATATGTTTGTATGAAGACTTTACCGAAAAAACTCGAAAAAATCCGAAAAATCCGAGGAAACCGAAAAAACCCGAGGTTGGAAAACCTGACTTTTATTGGTTTGATTTGGTTTATAAATTTAAAAACCTGACACTAATGATTTGATTTAGTATTTAAAAAATCCGAACCAACCCGGTCCATGTACACCCTATATATTAATTATACTCCTCGTGTATGGCACACGCACAAAGCCTAATTTATGCCACGAAATATGATAATTTAAATGTAACATGGACAACTTTTGAAAAAATGAATCTAAGAATGGAGAAAGATAGCAGCCAACTGTATATATTGCTTTACATATTAAATATTTGGAAGATTAAAACAAATTAAATAACACGAATATGCAAATCTGATTTCAATCTTTTTTGTGAGCATATATAGTTGAGACTGGTCGAATATTTATCTGTGACATGACCATATCCAAGAGTTTGAATCTTGGAAGTATTTTACCTTATGAAGTGAAACTTTCCGGCATGAATTCACAAAACAAAAAAAAAGTTTCAAAATCAGGACAACATAAAGCATAACCTTTTAGACAGCAGCTGTATCTAATTTCAATTTTAAACTGTGCACGTTATATGTACTTTTGAAAAGCAATTTATAGTAGCTTTACTTTACACACTATATATTTGTGTTATATTTTTATTCATGCTTGTGTATGGCACACGCAGAGAGATTTTTTTATGCCACAAAATATGCTAATTTAAATCTAAGAATATGGACAAAGATAGTGTCAGCCAACTGTATGTCTTTACATATTTACTTTTAGAAATATATATTATATATAGTAACACGAATATGCAATCTGATTCCAAACTTTTTGTGTCCAGTAGAGATTGATGGTCACGTATATATTTAGTGCCATGACCTTATTAAACTTTCTTTTGTTCGTGCCATAACCAAATTAAAATATATACTTTCTTTCTTTCCTTCTTTTTTTTTTCAAAAAAAAATCATTTTGTTTCGGTAGTGGGTTTGTAGAGTGATAAGTCACAATAATTATTAATGACTAATAAGGCAATAGGACTGATAAAGAATTTGGACCTAACTCAACTCCAAAAACCACAAATGATGTGAGATTCTAACACCTTCGCACGAAGCATGAACAATATAAGACAGGACCCGACGTCAAGAACAATGAATTGGCATAAGTGTGACTCTGATATCATGATAAAAAAAATAGACCAAATTGTCATCCCACAAACGACGTGGGACTCCAACACGTAGCAATATATGTTAAAAGTGAATCTAGAAACTACTTTGGGATTTGATACTATATACCACAAAACAGTAGGAAACTTTCAGTGCTTGGCAGTGGGAATGTCCAGAAATTAAAGTTGTAGCAACTACCTAATAAAAACCACCAGACTGGGGTCTGTTTGTTTTATTAGATTAAACTCTTTAAATATGAAATATATATCAAATAGTTAGAATTGTTTGTTTCTTAGCTTCTAATGTGTATAAGTTAACTTTCTTTTTAAACAAATATAGAATTTGGGAAAAGAAAATACGCATTACATAAGAAAATCTTAATTAATGTGATGTTACAAAAACTAATGTTTGAGAAAGCACGCTCTGAAAGTTTGTAGAAGTGAAAACTATTGGTGGTGGTCGACAACGGATCGGAGACAGTTGTGAGGTGATGATTGGTGGTGGCTATAATTGGTGAAGGCTAATGAAGAAGGTGGTAACTACTGGTGGAGATGGTTAGCGATAGACGACAGTGGAGGAGGTTGTTGGTGGTGATCACTGACAATGGTGGTGTAGATATCGATGACGACGATTAAGTGAAAACAAAAGAGACCTAAACTAGGATTGTATTCCACTTTTGAAAAGAAGTACTTCAATTCTAATTAGTCATTCGATTGGCTTAATTTAGTGGTCTCAAATCTCAATAATCCCAATTCCCAATTTGCCAAAGCCATAAAGGAGAATATTGTTCAAAAGTTGGTGCATAAAAATATCCCATGTTTTGTTTTCTCAAAAAGGATGGAAGTGCCATGTGAAAACTACTGGCCTGGCATGGTGATCCTAGGAGGAAATTATTACTAATATTATTATTTTAACCCAATGTTGGGCACCATAGTGTTGAATAATGCAAAGATAAGTTTAGTGTTATTATGGGAATGGCAACGAATGGACGTGAAGTGCTAAGTGCATCTTTTGTTAATTAGCAACTTATGGAAAGATTAGCCATTATAGACTGACATGTTTGGTATATTAAATTCATAATAATCTATGTCATTACGTGCAATAATGATCACACTATGTTACCATATGTCAACATTTCATATGGTCCGTTGGACATTATCAATTAAATACTTTTAACATATTATTTGGATTCACTATTCCATGAAGTGTAAAATAAAAGATGATCAAGTCAAAATCTTCTAAATTATAGAAGTAATAGTTTTTTTGCCGCTTATATATACTGTATACATGATATAAATTTGTTTGTCCAACTAAATATACCTTAGCTTAGTTAATTCCGCCTTTTTTATACTCAATTCAACGGTATATACATTGGTATTAAGTTGGGAAAATACATTTTCCCCCCAAATATGTCCAACAAATACATATATATATATATATAGGGGCGGTGCGAGCATGAAGCATTGATGCGAACATGGGTCGATGGGGTGCAATATATCTTGAGAATAAATACAAGAGGGGGGTTTGGTTTTACCTCTGGCATATAACACAAGGATCAAACTTTTTATCTTTCGCAAATGTGACTTGTATTTTTAAAGTAAATATGATCTGCAAGTGTTTTTAATGTGATGTTATGGCAGTTTATTTATGTGTGACATAGGTACGGCCGCACGAGAGCACTTAGTAGTTACTCTATCTGTTTTTAAATAAGTAATGTTTTAAGCTTCGACACACGCCTCAAAAAATTACTCATTTTTTAAAAACAAAGAGTATTTTTACTAACTTACCCTTAATAAATGTCTTAAAAAATGTAACTCTTTAGTAGTTTATTGATTATGTAAAACTCTCTAAATTTAAAGAAGGATAAAATTGAAAAAATATCATTAATATCTTCTTGATTATCTAAAATACAAAATAAAATGAAAAGGTTAAAACACCACTTATTTTTTTTAAAAAAAGGAGTAAAATGAAAGGGTTATTCTTGGAATTAGATGGGGAGAGCTAGGGCTTGGCACAATTTTAAGAGAAAAATATCGGGCATAACAAACATAAGCCCTTAATTATAAACTATAACAACACTTTAAAATAATTACTATCCACAATAAAAATAGCAATATTTATAGTGAGCCATCAGTTATACTCCAAATACATTTAGAAGAGTGTCAAACTCCTAAGCTCTCTTCACTTCCTTTTGAATTCAACTTCTTTTCTCTTACTTTCCCAAAATCTTGTCATTATACTCATTACCATTTTCATCGCGATTTCAACCTTTCTCTCTCAAAATTGTCTTTCATAAAATCAAGTAACCAACATTATCATTAGTTAATTTTGGTCAATTTCATTATGTTTTTCCCTAGTTTTTATTGTTGTATTCGATTTACAGTAGTTAGTAGGGGTGGAGGATCGCACCTCTCTCCCATTTTTACTCTCTCCACCATTCAGGCCAGATCTGTAAGTGATATTTCATTTTCGGAAAATCTGAACTGATAGTGGTGCGATAAATTTGGTGGTAGCTATTTTCGATGGTCAGGTCGTGAATTTGGTTATCGAAGGAAATAAAGAATTATGGGTTTTTACCTATAGTGCTCTATTGATGATTCTCAATTGAAGTATCACCCTACATATTTTTTTTTTCTTTCAACTTTATCAACCTCTTCAAATATCAAAACTCAAGAAAATATATCAAACCCGATTAACATACCAATGAAATTCCTAATAAGCTTTAAATTGTGCAACTGCTACAAGAGTAAAAACTAATGTTTTTAGCTTTGTAAAAATAAAGGATTCTACTGGGATTGACATGGCTTAAGTTTTATTTTTGTATTCATATTCGCATTAATTTATGTTTGTATTTGTATTTGTATTTGCACAATTATTTATATTTGTAGTTGACTACATTATTTGTATTTTTTATTATTTTATTTATTTTGTAGTTGATTGTATCATTTGAATTTTTAAATAATTGAAAAGGAACTGTTGATTCTCTTTTTATGAATACTTGTATTTCTATTTATTTATACAAATCGAACCATACAAATATAAATGATACTCGCTTATATACAAATACAAATGATAAATTTAACATACAGATACAAACGATACATTTGTATCAAATGACACATTGCATATTTGTATATGATAGACTCAAGCAAATACAAATAATGCATATACTTGTTTGTATACAAATACAAATGATAAATTGTATATATTCACGGCTAAATCATCCAAATACAAATGATAGATTTATATAAAATTTATTGTTTGATATAAAAAAATATAAAATATAAAATATAAAAAAAAAATAAGAAAGGTAACAAGAAGAGAAATTTGAATTTTGAATTTGAATGATGAAATCAGAGATTTGCTTATCAAAATCCAGAACTTTGATGAAGAAATTTGAATTTTGAAATAATATTTTTCTATTTTTTTGAACATTTTTCATTCAAGTTTTCTGTTTGGAAATAAAATCTTCAATGCAGATCACACACATTATATTTAGAAAGATTTGTATTAATTAAAGATTTTTTCCTTTTTAAGTGTAACAATTAAGCTAAATTTACTCTCAATTTATATTTTGTATTTGACTATTTCAAGACACGCATAAAATACATATAAAATGATAATATTTTAGATCTCCTGTAATTATTAAAATTGTGTTATCTCCTTTTTAATCAAAGACTGATGTTTGCTATTTGCGAAATTTTCTCAAATTTTAATGGTATGGGCGGCAACCAATAACAAGAAAGACGTACAGTCATTATGTGAATTGCAAATTGCAGGTATATATTTTCATGACATATGATGGCAATTACTAGTTGAGAACAAAAAGTTAAAGAAGCACTCAAGATGCATAAGGAAAGAAAGACAAGTAGTAACACTTCTATGATGATAATTTAGACCAATTATCAGACCAGAAAATGAAGTAATTAAATCACGTACATCCAAAGTACGGAGGATTATTGGTAGGACCATGGAAGATTGTCCTTGAAAAACCAAAATATATACCCCTCTGTCTATCTCTACTTGTTCAGTATATTAAAAATAGTTATTCAACTTTAGTTATCCAATTTGAAAAATTAAAAGATGAGTCAAGTTAAAAATGGACAAGTAAAGATGAACGGAGAGAGTATTAAATACTCTTGGTAATAGAAAGAGGACCTTCTGGAAGGGTGGTTCATTAAATAAAAATGTAGAAAGAATTAAGAATCGTTTAGTTAGGACTTAGGACTAATTAGGAGTTAGCTTTCAAATTAACTATTATGCTGACATATATGCCAATTGAAGAGTAAATTTCTCAAACGGAAAGTGTTTAACATAATTTTTGTATCAATAAAACTATTAACTTATTTCTCTTATAAAGTCACTCTAGCCGGCTTGTCACAAAAGTATGACTTGGAAAAATAAGTTGATCTTCTATGTCGTGTACACATGAACACCACACTAAATAATACAATATCAAAAGATCCGATATGAGTTTTCTCTTACAAAGTCTAGCTCGAAAAAAAAAAAACAAACTAAATTTGGTATAGGGGAGGGGGAAATGGAGGAGAGGATTATAAGGTGGGGAATCGAATCCTCACTAGTAAGGTGAAAGTTCAGGTAGTCAATCACCTAAGGAGTTTCTGAATTTTGTAACTTTCGTTCTTTTTTTCCAATCTTGGTCTAGAATGACTAGAACCGATTCATAAATCAGTTTATTTTCCCAAGTCAATTTTTTTTAATTATCGGAAGTGACAAATCCAACTAAAATGACTTGATAAGAGAAAATTCATAAGTTGGGCGATTTTATTGCTATAAATAAGTTAAGTGACTTTATTTAGTAATTTTGATTTATGTAATTGAATGTTTGAGAAATTTAATTTACTCATCAATTGAGAGAAGACACACACCACTTCTGAAGTTGTAAATACGTAAAAGAAACACCATCTAAAGATCACCAAAAAAAACTTCTAGTATAGATAGACAACTACAAAGACTCTACCTCTTTGATGTCCCATAATGCATATGTTTTGAGCTGATAGGGAAACATATGTATATCTAAGAGTTCCCCACTTTCTAGAATACATTTTTGTGATCTTACATGCTATTTAAGGGTGGTTCAGGAGTGAAGCCAGTAAAACGTTTGTTTTAGATTCCCAAATATATTGAGGCTCCAAAAAAAAAAAAAAATTGCACTTAAAATAATATTAATAATTATATAAAAAAAAGATTCAAAATTTATATAAAGAAAAAAAGAAAAGCTATATATTACCAACAATATTTTAAAAGTGTGAATTAAATCATTCAAATCTTCATATTAACAGATAAAATTTTTACAACAACATCCAAGGTAATGTATTGCAAACACATTACTAACATCTTATTAAATAGAATGAATCCTTAGTTTTATATTATTGTGTGAGTTTAACTAAATGTTTTATGTAATTAAAGAATACTGCATTAAAAATAATGTGAAAATTATAAAGATAACTCCAAATTATTATTATTTTTATATGTTTCTGTATATACTCAATGACTCTTATCAAAATTTTACTTTAGACCACTAATTTTATTGAGACGCAATAAGGAATGAGTAGGGGTGTGCATTATTCGGATTAAACCAAAAAACCAAATCAAATCAAATCAAATTTTAATTTGGATTGATTTTTTGATTTTTTGGTTTGGTTTCAGATTAAGAATTTACTTATTTTGATTTTTTGATTTGATTTCGGATTTAGAAAATAAAAAACGAAAAACTTAAAAAAACTTAATTATTTTATATTATATATACATATACCTTAATACCCTAATAAACTTATAAAAAGTAATAACTTAAACTCCTAACCTAAAGAGCCGCAACAGTCCACCGCCCCACCCCCAAGTTATAAACTTTTACTGTAACTCTAATACTTAACCTAAAGTTAAAGCCTATAAGTATAACTCTATTTATTTATCTTTCATAAAAAAGCTTCATAGTAGAATAGTAAAACACACAAACAACTTCTTTAATCGTTTAAGTCAGAGGCTTCAAATTCTGCTTTGGTGTTCCTGAATCGGTATTAATTGATTCAATATTATTATTTTCTCTTGTATATAATTTTTTATTTTTTTAAATGTGCAAATATAACTTTATGTTATTAATTATTGTATATGTTATTAATTATTAACATAACCGAATAGCCGAACCAAAAAAAACCAAATGGAAAAGAGAAAAACTGAACCAAACCAAATTTATTTTGGTTCGAATTGGGTTGCATTTTTATAAAATCGAAAACCGAAAAACTGAAACCGAATAACACAAAATCAAACCGAAAAACCGAATGCACACTCCTAGGAATGAGGAGTTCTAAATAACCTATTTTTTTTTGTAATGATCCAATAAATCAGGTCCATACCCTTTGAGAAGAGATGAAAAAGATACTTTATTTTTTGAATGTATAAAATCAAAATTCCAATGGCTTTGGCTGCTCTAACCTTTTTTATCACGATTTTTAAATTTTTTTTAGGTATTTCACTGCTAAATAAGAAAGAAATGATAAATTGTATTTTCTTAGGTATCAAAAATCTAGTAAATAAAAAAAGAAATAGTGGGTTCCTTCGTTTCTATGGTTACTTATACGACTTTCATCGAATACGACTTTCCACAAAATTCTATATGTATCTATGAGATCGAAAATGAAATTTTGTTTACTCACTTTAAATTGAGCATCCGTTTTCCTTCCTTTTCTGCTAGGATTGGAAATCCTGTATTTTACATATCCATACGATTGAGTCATTGGGTTTCCGGTGAAGACCTTAAACTACCATTTGAGTTTTTGAAAAACGAAAACTAGTTCTTGAATATGTACTTCCAGATAAAATTATAATGTTTCAAATGAAATTTCCAAAATGAGGGGCACCAAGTGTTACAAAATGCCAATTAATTAAGAAAAAAATTGAATTATTATATGGTGACAATATAGAAAAAGTCAATTACATTCAAAATCTTCTGAATAATTGTGGATTAATAATTTGAAAAAATAAATTTGACTTGGCACGAAGTTTAAGAAAATAAGAAAGACTTTTGAATCTTGTGACCTTAAATTAAAGATGTGTTAAATGTATCAAAATGCCCTTTAATCTTGTGGCCTTAAACATGACATATGGAAAGTTGAAATTAAAGAGTTGCTAAAAAAGGAAAGGGTCATTCTTTTTGAAATGGACTAAAATAGAAAGTAGGTCAAACAAATTGAAACGGAGGGAGTAACAATTAAATTGAATACGTGGATAGAGAAGAATACAAGATTTACCACTAAATTCATAATACCTTTGAAATTATGAGTTCAAATTTTAATATTAGCCAAATTTTGGTAATTTTTTTATATATAAAAAATTATAAAATTAATCATATAGCTAGCCATATAAGTTTTAAATTAAAAATAGTCGTAATTTATTTGACAACTCCATTATAATCAATTTCCATACATTGTTTATTTTTATTAGCCAATCTACATAGTTTGAGTAATTCAAAAGGAGAGAAAAATACAAATAGTCGTCCACGTATCTGTATTACTTGTAAACATTATACATAGATATATGATGCATAATTGATGAATAACCACTACATAATTTTTGTATAGTCTATATGTATAATTTATACATTATTTACACACCTATTATACACTAAATATAACCCTCTAACTATTTAATTTACTCAATTTAAAGGGATGTAAATTAAATAAGATTTGTATCTATCATTACCCCTACAAATACGCTAATGAAAATCAAAATTCTACAATTACTCAAATTATATAAACTGATTAATAAAAGTAAACAACATATAAAAATTGATTATAATAAAATTATCAAAATAAAATATGACTATTTTAAATTTAAAATTTATATAGATAATTATTTGTATTATCTTTCTATATGATATATACTTTTTATCGAAAATACTGAATTCAATTAAATCCGATAATCTACGGTGATAAGCAGGTGAAGAAGTTAGGTAGACAGGACCACCAGGGAACAAAGTCGTGATTCCTACGTGCACCCATTTAGAGGAAAAAATAGTACCAAGATAAGAGCATTCCCATCTTGAAAAATCAACTGGTGGACATATATAATCCCAATATTAAATTTACAATTTTCCCCGTTTCAAAAAAAATGTCAATTTAATTTATTTTACCAAGTATAGTTTAAGTACTCCTTTCCTTTCATATTAGTTGATCACTTTTTTTTTTTATATATATGTTAAGAAATTATAAATAAAAAGATAGTTTTACTAATTCACCCTTTAAAAAATACTCCCTCCGTTCTTAAAAGTGATTATTTAGACTTTTTATTTTGTTCCTAAATAAGTGGTGTTTAGATAATCAAGAAGACATTAATAATGTTCTTCCAATTTTATCCTTTTTCAAATAAAGAAAGATTATAAAATCAAAAAACTACTAAAGAGTTATATTTTTTTCAAAGTATTTAGTAAGGGCAAGTTAGTAAAAGTACTCTTTGTTTTGTAAGAATAAGTAATTTTTTAAGGGGTGTGCCCAAACTAAAAGAACCACTTATTTAGAAATGGATAAAGTACTAAAATATAATTGAAAAAACATACTAATTTTTGTTCTGAATTCTTAAAATAACTCTTATTTTGAGATATTTTTTTTTTGGCTAAACTAACACTTATTTTGAGACGGAACGAATAATAAAACACTTGAGCCTGTGGAATTCCACTTTTGGAGCATCCACTAAAATCCAATGCATGGCTCATGAAGTTTTCTGCAATTTAATCCTAGTTGTAAACATCTAATTTGAGTACAAGCTATAGGCATACAATATAATATAATATCTGTGTTAGCTACTAATTAGAGTGGGTTATCTAATACGGTTTTAAAATCTTAGGGGTAAAGTGCATTTGAAGTGGAACACTATGTTTCGAAAGAAATTATTTGGAAAAAAATTTAATTTTAAATTTCACTTTTTATCCCTTAATTGCATGATATGTCTTTTAAATGAGTTGATTTTTAATTTTTGTTATTCAAATAAGTTGGTTTGAAGTTTTGACCTTAGCATTCGAACTTATTATGCCTAACGGTGCATAAGTACTTTGAAAACGCAAGACATAACTTATAAAATGTTATGATACAAAAAATTGTAAAGTGAAAAATCCAACACTTATCAGCGAAATAAAATCTGATTAATGTTAGTTTTTGACTGAACAATTTCACCATAAGTGTTTTAGTTAATATTGTGTTTGGATGTGAAAAACTTGCAAAAAAAAGAAAAAAGAAAAAAAGTTTGTGAAAGTTAAAAATCTATGGGTAAAATTCATTATTTTGCTAGAAATACTCTCCAAATTAATAGTTCAACGTTTCTCAATATATCAAATAAGTACTATTTCACACTCTTAATTTGAAATTTTGCTAAAATTACTCATATATCAAAATCTCTGCGAAATAAAGATTTTCTTTGATACACGTCAATCACATTTATCTCATTCTGATACCTCTCCTTTCTTTGACCTTCTCACGGGCTTCGTCTTGTTTGTGGGGAGTATATATAGTATATAGAAGCAGGATTTGGTATTTTATATTTTTATATTAATCATCTAGCGAATTATCAATGCTTCATTCTTAAATTTTTTAAATGATGAAGAGAATTGTCTTACATACACACTGGTGGAATTTTATTTTATTCCGCTTTTCAAAATAGAAAAAGGGAAATAGAATAAAAAATCTTTGTTCGTAGTTCCAGCGGACTCTCTTTTATCTTACAAACCCCTTATTTTATACTTTCCTTTTCTTGAAAATATTGCTATGCACCTTGACTTTTTGGCTTTTCATTTTTTCTCCTGCAACCGTTAATACTCTACTTTAATTCAGCACTATTATTGGGTCTAATTTTATTTTCCAAGGATAATTAGACTAGTTCAATGTTTAAACTATATTCATTAGATTTTTGCTATTAATTTATACTGACTGTTATCGTACCATAACACTTCTCATTTACTTGAAACTCGATATAATCGCCCGTGTCAATATATGCTACTTTTCATATTTCAATTATGTCACACTAATAAATTTGAAAAGTCAAAATATTTTTGTGTGATTTTAAATATTTTAAATTATTAATTATTATAATTTATAGTATTTTTGACATATTTTTCAGATAATATACGTTATTTTCTCTGTCCCAATTTACGTAGCGCATTTGGAGAGTCAATCAATTTTTTTATATAGTTTTTTGATATTTTAAATTGTTAATTATTCTGATTTATAGTACTTTCTACATAATTTTTAAATAATATATGTTACTCCATCTGCTCTAGTTTATGTGGCGTTGCTAGAATTTTGAGAATCAACCAGATTTTTAATATTTTTATAATATTTTAGATTGTTAATTATCGTGATTTATAGTACTTTTTATGATATTTTCGTGTTACTTTCTCTGTCCCAATTTATATGGCACCGATAAATTTTGAGATAATTAAAAAAATTAAATATTTAAATTGTTAATTATTATGATTTATAGTACTTATTATACATTTTTCAAACATATAAATTATTAAAAAGACTTTTTTAATTAATGTAATTCCATAAAAGAAGAAGGGTAAAATGGTTAACTTTTTTGTCTGACCCAGAAAGTCAAAAAAAAAATTATTGCTTATTTTAAATATTTTAAGTTCTTAATTATTATGATTTATAGTACTCTCTACATAATTTTTAAATAATATATGTTATATTCTATGTTCCAATTTATGTGGCGCTGATGGAATTTGGAGAGTCAGCCAAATTTTTTATATAGTTTTTAGATATTTTAAATTATTAATTATTGTGATTTATAGTACTTTCAACATAATTTTAAAATAATATATGTTACTCTCTCCTCTAATTTATGTGGTGTTGATAAAATTTTGAGAATCAACCAAATTTTTAATGTCTTTTAGATATTTTAAGTTGTTTAACTAGTTTAGTGTACGTGTGTTGCACGTATGTATCACGTCAATATTATTAAATAATATTAATCAATCATTGTAATAATCTTGAAAGTGTTTTTATATGTAAATAGTTGTATTACATTAGCTTTAGTTTAATCAATGAATAACGTATCCGTTTTCATGAACGGCTAGCCTAATAATTGTCATATACATGCTTACACTTACATCACAATAACAAAGATTCAAGACAAATTTAAAATCTAATTCGTGCATAAGAAAGAGAAATTGCATATACAAATAAAGAAAATATATCAACAAGCATCACACTTAAATTAATTTAGAATTATTTATGGTAAATCAATAGTTTTATACCTCTTTTGTCAATTTTAACTTTGAAATTCCTCCATCTCCTATCTCCTGCTAACTATCAAAAAGACCTTGGAAGGGTCGACCTTAGGAAAGCATTGACTTTTTTCGAGTACTTTATTCGGCGATAACGTGCTTATTTCATTTAATTTTTTGATAGAAATTTTCAACTGAAAGGGAAACACGAGAAATTATTAAAAGAGAAGAATCCATTGTCAATTGTTGATTATATATAATTCATATATAATCTTAAATTTATTAACTAAAATAAATAAAGAAAGAGAGAAATGATGATGATAATAAAGGCAAGAAGACGACTTGAAATAACAAAATAAGAAGAACAATAAAGGTAGAAGTAGCGTGTATTTTTGTTGTAAAGTTTGATCAAACTATTAGTTAAATAGAATTGTAATTTTTTTCTTTATATAAGGTAAAATTCGAATTGATTTAGAAATGTTAAATATTTTAAATTTTTTTACCTAAATCAAATAACGGCTGTAATTAATTTCTTAATATTTATGTATAATTAGAATATTAATTGAGGAATATAGTTAAAAAGCAACGTATTTGGAACTAAAACCTATGGAAGTAATTTAATTAACCTATGGAAGTAATTTAATTTTAAAAAAAAATCCAGGTTTTTGGAACTTTATGAAATATTATTATTAGTATTGTAATATAAAGTGTTTATGTATAATTAAAATTTTATTTGAGGAATATAGGAAAAGACAATTTTGTCTATTGAAGGGTCTTTTAATGAAGGGCAAAAAGTTCAAATCACATTATAAGGTGCTTCACACTTTTAATATAGTATAGATTATCATGATTTATAGTACTTTTTACGTCATTTGCATGTTACTTCCTTTATCCCAATTTATGTCGCACTGATAAATTTCAAGAGTCAATTAAATTTTTATATATTTTTTAAATATTTTAAATTATTAATTATTAGTATAATTTATAGAAATTATTATAAGTAATTTTTAAATATATAACTTTTTAAAAAGACTATATTACTATTATTAATACAATATTATTATTATTATTTTATTATATTATTACTATTATTTGTAATAAGGGAAAATAAGAGTGACAAATTGGTTAATTTCTTGGCTGATTCTAAGCTCCTCGCATTCACTTTTCTAATATAGAGTACTGTGAATATTGAGTAATGCAAAACGCATATAAGGAGTTTTCCTTTACATAAGTGTTTGATTAAATTATACAAATATTTTTATAGATGATGTTATGCTTACATACTAAATACGAAAAGAAAAACGTCATACCTTTATTTTAAGAGTGAAGTATCAAAAATACATCTAAACTATTTTCTTTTTTTGAATTTCATACCTAAACTATCACCCATTAGTTTTAGAAACACACTTTAACTTTAACTGGACCAAGTGTTTGTATATAAACACATTTAGGCGCGTCTGACCATTAAATATTCTGAGAACGTGGCATATTTTTTATTTTATTTTAACATGTTATTTTTTTAATTTTTCAACTAATTTTACCCTAAACTCTCTCCTTCTTCTTCATTATTTTTCAACACGGTAAATATTTAATTTTTAATCTAACACTAATAATTTATTTAATTTTTGCCAATGTGAAAAAAATTCACGCGGAGTGCCACATGACATGGATATTTTAAATAAAATAGAGAGTGTAGTACACACACCATGACATATTAGTTAAGGTGTGTTTCTCAAACTAATGAGTGATAGTTTGGGTATGAAACTCACGCTTCCAATAGTTTAGGTATGAAACTCAATAAAATGAGATTGTTTAGGTGTATTTTTTATGCTTCACTCTTATTTTAATGTGACACACTTTTCTTTTAAGTCGGTCTCAAAAAGAAAAACACATTTTTTAATTAGATAAGTGTTTAATGACATTATTAATATTTTATCCATATTAGATCTCACTTATCTAGCAAAAAGTCCACAAAAAAAATAATCTTCTAGTATTTTAAGAAATCATTTATTATAAGGATAATTTTGAAACATATCAAAGTCTTTTCATTTTTCTTAAATTATGTGCTCAATCAAACTACATCATATACATTTAAACGAAGAAAATATTTATTTTGTAAAAAAAAAACATGAAAACATTTTTCTTCCTACCAAACACAATCTTCTACAGACTTATTCTCTCTCTCATTAAAACAGTCAAACAAAAATATTACCTGAAATAACTTAGTAACTGAGTTGATTGACTACGTGAACTTTCACGTTGTTGATTAAAGTTTGATTTCTTGCCTTATAAATCTCTCTCCATTTTCTCTTTTTCTACCCCAATGTAATATATATATATATATATATATATATAATATACTCCATCCATTTTTAATTTATTTGTCTGATTTTAATTTGACACAAAATTTTAAGAAATTAAAAAGAACTTTTGAGTCTCGTGGTTTTAAACGAATGATATGTGAAATGTATAAAAATATTTTTTAATTTTATGATCTTAAATATATAATATGAAAAAGATATAATTAAAAAATTGTAAGAAAAAAAAAGACATTTTTTGGGATGGAAATTTAAACAAGGGGACTACTACACATCACATTCCATATTTTAATTGTGAAGCGTGTAAAATTTAAAGCAACTCAAATGTGCACGTATTAAACCTTCACTAATCACACTCCCCCCCCCCCCCACACCCACACCCAAGAAGTGAAGGAAAATTTGAATTTTGGGACTAAAAGTTCACATTTGATTTTTCAATAGAAAAATAAGAGAAAGTTTTGAATTTTAAGATAAACGAAAAAACAACCACAAAACTCCTGATAATTACACTTAATTATAAATCATGTGAATGAATAATACCAAGTCATGATGAAAAGTTAATTTTTTTTTAGGGATAATAGCATTTGTGGTCTTTTAATTACTGATAATTTTTTATTCTTTTTTTTTTATTTTTATAATATTTGATTCACTACTAAAAACCGTGCAAAAATCAAGGAAGGAAAATCGACGAGCTGAGTCAGTACAAAGAATCGAGAGAAAATCGTTTTTTTTTAAAATTATTTTTAAAGAAAATCAATAGACTTTAAAAAAAATCGACGGACGTTCGTTGGTTTTTTTACGCACAAAATGTGCAAAAATTATAATTAAAAAAAATTATATTTTTTTATAAAAAAATTGATTGACGCAATCCCTCGATTTTTTATTACTATTACTTTTTACAAAAATTAAGGGATTCCGTCAATTTTTAAAGTGCAAAATTATAGTTAAAGAGTATAATTAAAAATGATGGAAATATTTCACTAAAGAGCATGTGTGGTCAAGTGGTGAAATTGTCTATGTCATAGTAAATACCTGAGTTCAATTTCAACTAGTTATCCGTCGATTTTTTAAAATATTTCTATGATGATTTTTAATCTATTGAAATCGGCGGACTTGATCGCCTATCCCTCGATTTTAACCGACCCTGTCTTTTGGTTTCGTGGAACTGAACCAGGCCAAAGCGATAATGTACAGTCCATCAATTTGACATCGATTTTCCTTAAAAAATTGATTCAGACCGTTGATTTAAGCCCTCGATTATGACCAAATTAGTAGTGATTAAGTATATTGAATCTTCAATTGATTGAAGGTACACTTTTAATCTTTTTCTTGGGACTATTTCACAAATTTGTCAAATATCCGATTGCTACGCTAATCATAAATTACACGTCTATAATTTTTATTTGTATTGTCATTCAATATTTAAGGGTAAAAAGATCTAAAAGTAGCGTAAACATAATATATTTCCTACGTAAAGAAACAAAAAAAAACATATATTTTTGTTAATCGAAAGTTCAATGTGCTTATCAGATATTACAAAGATTAAAATAAAAAAATTTATCAATAATTGAAGGACTAAAAGTATTACTTCCCTCCGTTTTTAAATACTTATCACATCTTTTGTTTACGTGCCCCTTAAGAAAAATATTAACTAGAAGGTAATTTGACTAAATTACTTTATTTATCACTCCTCTCTATTTAATACATTTCTGTTTTGCACTATATTATTATTATCTCTCCATATTTATGACTAAAGATAATTAAATTTGAAAACAAACACTTAATTATGTCTTGATTTTTTAAAATGACAAGTTTTATAAAATGTCTATTTTTAATAACGATGACAAATATTTAAAAACGACGGGAGTACAATCATTAAAACATACACGTAACAAACTTTCCTAAACCAATACACTTTCCCTCTCTCCCTCTATAAATAGGCTAGGGAAATGAAAATTAGATTGTCTGCAAATTAAAACATAGAAGCCATTGGACAAGAAGAGAACCTGCTCACTTGTCTAGCAAATTCAATAATTTATTTCTTTTAACTTACACAGAAAAGGTATGTCCAAAAGTTCTTAATTACTACATGATCAACTTCTATTTTGTCTGAATTAGTTTTCTGAATTGAAGATATATTACAAAGAGCAACATAATGTGCATAGTAAATTATGTTTTCTTCTCACTTGTTACCGTTAATTATTACTAGTAACATGACCTCCCTATATGTATTTTCTTGCCTTCCTTTAGAACATTTATATGTTGATTTTGAACTTTGCTTCCATTTTTTTTTCTTTGAATGAGATCATGTATTATGATCATGTTTATGCCTAATTCGTATATTACACTTGAAATCTTGAATATTTAAGCTAAACACCGAACATTCTTTTACATTTTTAGTGTCAAAAGAAAATAACCTTAAATGTTTCAATGGGACTATAAGCAATTTAATTTCAAGAAAGATTCAAATTCACTTCTAACCAACCATAATAAAAGATACATTACCCATCAAAGAGACAAGTTATTTTTCTTGACTTTGTTCATGAAAAAGAAGTGGCTATCTACTAATTAATCACTCACATTATTCGAATTTAGGTGATGCACTTTCCTTTTCAGTCTATATTAAAAAAAATAGAAAACAACTTAAATCTAAATTTATTATTTATGCTTTATGAGATTATGCGTAATCACGCAAATATCTACAACTTATTAAATCAAAAAAATTCTTAAATTTCGTGTCAATCAAATAAAATGATATCATATAAAATGGAGAGGGAGTAGTACAAGATATATGTCAGTAGTGCATGATGATGAGGAAAAGTTAGCAACATTAATGTACACCAAGTTCAAACAACATGCATATTCTTATCATATATGTTGTTAGCCACACGTTGAAAAGTTTGGTCTTTTCTCTCTTTCTTTCTTTTCAACTTTCTGTTAGTTGATTATATAATAATTTGAACAATTTTAGAATGCCACTACTTCATCCATGCATTTTCCCTCACTTTTCAATTTCTTTTTCCCCTTTATTTGGGTTAACAATTGCGTGAATACAAGTGGAATTCTTTTCGAGATATATAACAATAATTCTAGTGTACAACACACTATCGTTTTCCACAAAATGATAAGAGACAAAAAGTATTTAAAAACAAAAGATGACGAAACCAAGTATATATCTTACACTTAATTATTATTGCTGGAAAAGGAATCACTTTGTTAATAATTTGGATTACTTATTTCCAAATATTTGGAATTGATTCATTCACTAATGGGCGTTGAGACATAAAAATGGTAAAATTTGAAGAAAAAAAAGAGAGCTGAAAATAGTGTTTGAAAATTTGAGTTGTGTTTGGGCATAAGTCTCGAACTGGAGTTATGTTTGAATTTTTATGAATGATTTGGAGTAAAAATAGCTCTTTGAAATTCTCAAAATTTCAAAAAAAATTAAAATTCAACTTCAAATTGAATTTTAGAAAATAATAATAATTTTATGTTCAAACAGTCTTTCGAAGTAATATGGTATCTGAGTGCATTGCTTAGAGAAGCTTCCTCTGTAAATGCTAAAATGTCCAAAAACAGAGGATTTTGCCGATCATAATTATAAGAGAGGAATAAAATTATTCGTACCACGTGGGAGGAATTTATCAAAGAATAATTAATTATTATTTTTTGATTTATTGGATCATTATATTTTTGTAAAATTATGTATATTTGAAAATTTGTAATGATATATAATCACAAGTATTTATTCATAAAAGAAGCATGAAAATATATGATTTATTAATTTTCAGCATTTTAAGATATTTTGATATCTTATTTATAAATTATGATTTGTTTATTTGATAATATTATATAAAAAACAAATTTATATATAATTTTCACAAATAATAGTTTTTCATGTTTATAAGAAAAAATATAATTAAAAAGTTAAAGTTCAAATAAACCTGATTGCAAATTAGGTCCAAAGAAAGCTCCTAGTATATCTTAATTCTTAACAACTCAAAACACTTTATTGGTTTTAGAATAAAGAGATATATGTGAAGTCGAATGAATACAATAAACCTCGTCTTTTTGTCTAGAAACCAACAAAAAAAGACCTAACTGCACCACTTCTGTTTATACAATGAAATCAAAATATGATTCCAGTAAAGGACACCAATGGTTATTGGGTTCTTAATAAATTATTTAGATATATTAAATAGATTTTTAATTATGTATACAAAGTTTAAATCAAAATTACTGAATTTTGTCGATCATAATTATAAGGTTGACTCAGCCCCTGCATTCAAGAATGTGTTTTTGATTCTCCCTTTTGAGATATACGTATTGACCAGTAAATTGCTACTGGTACTTTGATCAAAACAAGAGATTAATTGTTCTCAAACAAAAATTAATAGATAATGTTGACAGAAACCTGAAGCAAAGGGTAAAGAAAAGTTCAAAGAACCAAAACAAAAATTTCGAGATCTTCAAGTGAATTGTTCCATACCATGTATCTGTGTCAGAAAATTCGTTTAAATAATCTATTCTGAACTCAATAAACAAAAAGGATTGTGATTCAAAATCAATAAACTTAAATTTCTAAATCTATCTCTAGTTCAGATCACACTAAATCGCACAAACATATATACATTCTATTACATTAGTGCTAGGTCAAGTGAAAAATAAAGTATTGAGAGAAGAATCATGAGGTCTCATATGTTCAAGTTCACAAGACAGACAAATATGCATAAATTAATTTGGACACCAATATCGAACAAAAAATATCCTAGGACAAATAACAAAGGTTACCTAAGTGAGCCTTTAACTAGACAAGAAGCTAGCATCCTGTGTCGGTACATATGAAAAATTATGTGTTATATAGAAGTTAAATATTAGCTATTATGAGTATATATTAGATTTTTACACCCTTCGTCAAATTTTTGGCTCCACCATGAAGAGCCTAAAACTAGAAATCATATTGTTTTGTACCTTAAAACAAATACTCTAGCTTTTCGAATCGAGATTGACAACATTAGTCTTCATAGACAAATTTCTTAAACTTTTCCTTGTTGGTTTCCATGATCTTTCCTTGTTGATGCATTTATTATGCAAACTTTTCCTTTTTCTTTTTGCCTCAAAAATTATACCGCACTTATCTAGTGGAGTACCTATTATGTACTTGGGGTAGTCGATATATCTCGTACATTGTATTTTAGTGCAAATGAGGATCGAGAGACTTGCACGTAGTGTAAGAAAAAAAATTATATTATCAATGTAATTTAACATGTTATAGATTTTTTTTTAAAAAAATTAACATGTTATAGATTTTTTTCAAAATTTATTTTTAACATGTTATAGTAGATTACGTATCATATGTCAATCGTATGTTATTGATAATAGCACTTCAATAAAATTATGTACAATTATCGTTCAAATAACTTGTTGATAATATTTTTTACACTGGCAATATATATAACTTAAACTATAATCGGAGCCGGCACACTTTGAATCCAGAAGGCTTATTTGGAGAAGGCACACATGAACAGATACACCTTTAGTTTCTATGTTGGACTTGTTGACTCATTGTCTTCTCTCAATTAATATATAAGGATTCTGAAAAAAAATTAAAAAAAAAGTACATTTAATTTACTAATATGGAGAGGTCTATTTTTTGTGCAATTTTTTGCTTTGTTAACAACCTGGGGAATTGGAACTGAGGCAGGTTCATTTCTGCCTACTTTCCCTGTCCATTCCTATTTGTTCCTTAATTCTTTCATTCTTTCTTTTCTTTTAACAACAAAAGAAAAATACTTCCTTTCTAAAATGTCTTGGTTTTTTAAATTACTTTGAACTATCTATTTTTAGTAAAGACGAGTAAAGATGAAAAGTATTTAAAAACGAATAGAGTACTTCTCTCTTTTGGATCATATTTATATCTCTCAATACTTATGGCTAAGGGTAAAGTTGGAAATAAACTACAAAATAACAGTAACTAATACTTATGGCTAAGGGTAAAGTTGGAAATAAACTACAAAATAACAGTAACTATTTTGGACTATCTATTTTTAGTAATAAATTATAAGGTATTTTTGGGGTCATTTCACTCAAATTCTTTTGGATTTATATACCGGAAAAGATGCTGATTTTCTAGAACTTGTACTTTTTTTATTGTATATGTAATTAAGAAACGAATAAGAGGAAACCATGTGTCTTGATGAAACTAAGGAAGCTTATTATAAGTGCATGCCTAGATGCTTTAAATTCACTTATATCTGCATTAAAAGTGACCTATATTTATGTACTCAAATTCACTTCCAGTTTCATTCAATTCATTATCCTCATGAGTCTTATTGACACTATAAATAGGAAGTCAGCATATACTATAATTCATTTCACTTGTTAATTTACTCTCCTCCATTGCTAGTTTTCTCCCATCAGGTTCTCTTTTAGGTGCACCGGCTAACGTGTTTTGCTCGAAAAATTAACTAAAATCAGGTAGTCATGGCTGAAGGTGGCAATGTAGCTTGCACTGAAAGAAGATGGAACATACCAATCTTCGTTTTCTTTGACGATATTAGGTACATTTTGATTGAATATATGTTTTTTTCTTTACACATTCAATTTGCTCGAGCTTATTGTCGATCTAATAGCTTTTGATGTACAGGAATGTCTTCAAATTCGATGATCTAGGCATGGAAATCTTACGTATCGCGTTCCCAGCAGCACTTGCATTAGCTGCTGATCCCATTGCTTCTCTCATTGATACAGCATTCATTGGTCATTTAGGTACATTTGTTTTCATTGACACCCCTACTTAGCAGTATCTCTTTTTCTTTCCTATAACATAAAATTGATCAACTTTTTGAATCTTGATCTCTCATTTAATTTTTGTTTTCTCCAAATGTTGGTTCTTCATGACTGCAGGGTCAGTTGAAATTGCAGCAGTAGGAGTTTCAATTGCTATATTCAATCAAGCCTCTAAAGTCACAATATTCCCTTTAGTCAACATAACTACTTCATTTGTTGCTGAGGAAGACACTGTTAGAAGAATTAGTGAAAAAGCAGCAATAGCTGATTTGGAGAAAGGTAAAGAGGAGAAAAATGACACAAAAATGCTAGTACAAACTGATGATACTGACAATGAGAAGACAGAAAAATGTGCATCCACCAATAACGAAACCAAAGAGTCCGAGCCAGCACCAGGTATATCATCTTACGAGTTTAATTTTTATACACTGACAGTCAATTTTTTTGATAACTAAACAAAGTAATGTTACCTTTACAGAATTTAAGACGACAAAATGTGAGTCTTCGGATAATCAAAGTAAAGGCAAACTCAAACGCGTGAAGAGACATATTCCATCAGCTTCAACTGCAATTCTCATGGGCTGCATTCTTGGCCTTCTGCAGACGATCTTCCTAATATTTCTCGCGAAGCCAATTTTAAGCTTAATGGGTGTGAAATCTGTAAGTACGAAGGATCAATCATCATTAGTACTTTAAATTAGAGCATAGAAGGTGTTATATGTCCTCATGTCAACAAGAAATGTCATTTTGCATGTTGAATTATGTGGTCATCTCATCTGAAAGCTTAAGCTGTCAGGGAGAATACACTTTCATTCCTTAATTATGTCATATCTAAAAAAAGTGACATTCTTTTATTTCACCAAATCATACAGGATTCTCCTATGCTTTCCCCAGCAAAGAAGTATTTGACCCTGAGGGCACTTGGTGCTCCTGCAGTCCTCCTTTCTTTGGCTATGCAAGGGGTTTTTCGCGGTTTCAAGGACACAAGAACTCCGTTATTCGCTACTGGTAAGTAGTATTTTATATTGCAAGCATTTATTCTGCCATTGAACTAAGATAGTTGATCCAAATCTTATCATTATTTTCTTCTGGTGTATCAGTTGCTGGAGATTTGACAAACATAATTTTGGACCCAATCTTTATATTTGTTTTCCATTGGGGTGTTAGTGGTGCTGCCATTGCTCATGTTCTTTCTCAGTAAGTCCTCTTTTATCAGAAACTAATTAATTTACATTGCCAGTCACACAGCTTCTAATATCACACTGTTATGGTTCATTTAGGTACTTGATATCAATTATTCTCCTATGCAAACTGATGACAGAAGTTGAGTTATTACCTCCTAGTGCGAAAGATCTGCAGTTCAGCAAATTTCTTAAGAACGGTAATTAAATGATTTGAAGGCGATGTATTAAGACGAAGCATGTGCTCATTTGTTTGCCTTCAGATACTCTACACGAGAAAGGGCATCTAGTACTATCAATTAATTTTCATCGTTGATACATACATACATGTATCCTTAAGATACTGAAACGACTACCTTTATTACTGGTATCATAACGATTCATACAAGCCTTTAGAACTGCAGGGGAATCACAGCTGAACTTTGATTGCAGGATTTTGGTTACTAGCAAGGGTGATAGCTGTCACATTTTGTGTCACTCTGGCTGCATCACTGGCTGCACGACTAGGCACAACACGGATGGCTGCATTTCAAGTGTGCTTACAAATCTGGCTAACATCATCTCTGCTTGCTGATGGATTGGCTGTAGCAGGACAGGTAAAAACACCACCCACACTTTTATGCAACAATGCCATTATTAGAAAACAAATCTGCTTCCTGATCACCGCGATTTCTTCTTTTCTAGGCAATCCTTGCTAGTTCCTTTGCTGAGAAAGACTTCCAGAAGGCAAAGGCTGCAGGAGTTCGAGTCCTGCAGGTACTATTTAACAAGTAGCACTACAACAAATTTGGTTTAAGGCCACTAATTTTAGATAACGCCTGAAAAGCTGATACTAATAAAGTTCTTATTGTAACAGATGGGATTTGTGTTGGGATTTGGACTTGCTTTGCTTGTCGGAATTGGTTTATACTTTGGATCCGGAGTCTTTTCAAAGGACAAAAACGTTATTCGCCTCATAACCATTGCCATCCCGGTACATTAAATTAATAGTACCAGAAGCTGTTTTTCAACTGTTTTTCTTCTCTTTCACCATCCTTAATTAACTATTCGTTTTCCTTATGTTCTATCGCCAGTTTGTTGCTGGTACACAACCAATCAACTCAGTGGCGTTTGTGTTAGATGGTGTCAACTTTGGAGCAAATGATTTTGCATACTCTGCATATTCCATGGTTAATTAGCGCGCGCTTATACTACTAACTTTGCTTTTGAATTTGATTAGCTAGCAAACCGTTAATGTAAGTAATTTTTATGTAGGTTTTGGTTGGTGCACTAACAATAACCTCTGAGTTCGTCCTTTCCAAAACAAATGGTTACATTGGAATATGGATTGCTTTAACCATATTCATGGTCCTACGTACATTTGCCGGTCTGTGGAGGTAATTTGTCATCTCTTACGTGTAAAAATAAAAATTATAATAAACTACAAAATCGATTGACTCGATATATTTGGTTACAGGATGGGGACAGGAACAGGACCCTGGCGTTTTCTGCGGGTTCCAACAATGTCATCAGAAGCCATGTCATAGAGTTTTGCTAGCACTTATGTGCCTAAATATTAAATTTTCCATCTATTATATTCCTTTGGAGTTCTTTTTATTTTTCTTACGTATATACAGGGTAGAAATTCTACAGAATTTTCTACTCATATGTTTGTATAATAGTGATGTCATTTTCATATATATGATATTGTATCGGATGGCTGACAGCTAGATATTTATGTAGAATAATATATCTTGGCATATGAAACTTTTAAATGTTTTTGGTGTCATATACTCATGACTTAGGGTGTGTTCGGTATGAACGAAAATATTTTACAATTTTCTCGTGCTCGGTTGGTTAAAATCTTGGAAAACATTTCTTCTAGAAAATAGGAAAAATGTCTTTTCTAATAAAAATATGGAAAACAAATTCCAAAGTGGTATTCCACACATTGATTATGTCCTTTTTCCTATCTTAGATCAGCCGTTAAAATCTCCAAAAAAAAAAAAACGCAGAAACAACAGCCAAAAACATATAAAGGCGCAAAAATGAACAGCCAAAAGCACAAATGATGCAGTTCTTCATTTCCACACCAAGTTTTTTACCACTATAAAATTTTATATCGTATCCTAAAAAGCAATGGTGCACTCATGATCTTAAAATCCTTGATTCGGCGCTGCATGTTATCGATCTCTAGTCAAAATTCTTTTTGACTTTGACGTTGAAAAAAGTACGTACGATGATATATGGAATTCTCTTTCATAAACGATTACCTTCATAAATTAAGTCTGTAAATTCCATGTTTTTTTTTCCTTGCTGGTCATGCACTTATTTATTGTATTTGAGAGGATTGATCATTACCATATAAATATATTTTTAAACTGGCTGATCAATAATTTTCTGACTAGAGTCGTTAGTAATATTGTTGAATATACAGAATACCAGCTAGAGCTGGCCCACATGCATAGACAGATATTGTTTTTCTATGATTAATATATTGTTGATGTTTATTCATGATAACATAGAAGCTGAAAGAAATAAAATAAAAATAAAAAACTACTCACATAATATTAATGTATATATAGTTGACTGATGAGGTTGCTTTTGACGAGAAATCTATATATTAGTATATATTTTATGTACGTTTGTCACATATATATATACTAGGGTAATTTGGAACTGAGGCAGGCTCATTCCCATAACAAATTTGCATGCAGTTTTGGATCATGCCAACTTATTTGTTTTGATTAATTGAAAATGTACTCATAATTTACAAAATAATTAGATTTCAAGTTACAATTATATTGTTTGACGTAACATATAACGACATTTTAAGGCTAAATAATTTATGATTTATAGTATGTTTACAAGCTTCTAAAATCAACTTATTTTGAAAAGTGTTTATTTCAAAAGTACTTTTTAAAAAAAACACTTTTGATGAGAAGTAATTTGTGTTTGGGCAATAAATTTAAAAAGCACTTTTGAGCAACTATTAGTGTTTGGCCAAGCGTTTTAAAAGTGTTTTTAAGTGGCTTTTCAAAAAAGTGCATGGGAGAAACTATTTTTTTTAGCTTCTGAAAACAACTTAATTTTTAAAAGAATCACTTTTGACAAAAAATAAATTTGATCAAACAAGCTATATTAATATGTGATTCACGGAACAGGCTTATAAGGTGTACATTTTCGTGCGAATATGACGTTCATCGTCAATTTAATTTGATATAGCATTAATCATTGGTCATTTAGCTATATCTATATGCTTTCCATATTCAAGATTTCAGTAATCTTGATCTAAATCAGTGGCGTCTCAATCGTTAGGCCAGTTAGACGATCGCCTAGGGCCCCATAATTATGGAGGCCCATATTTTTATCTATAACAATTATATATAATATATACTAATTATAATATATATATACTACTATATCTTTTTAAAAAGGCCATATTTTTCAAAAAAAAATGAAAAAAGAAAAACTAATAGAGTTTTACATGAAATCTTCCTTAGCATAAAAAGAGAAACAACTCATTTATTATGTGTGATTTGCATCGTTTGAGGCATGGAAGAATGGAAAAGCCAATTGAGTAAAAAGTGAAAATTACTACTTTTTTTGGATTATATACCAAAAATATAAATACTACATTTACTTTTTACTTTATATTTACTTTTACCTTTTCCTCAACCCTCATTATTTTCCACAGAAAAAAAAGACGTTATGATAGTGTCTCTTTGTTTCTCTTTAATATTTTTATTCTTCAATCTTCATTCTTCATAAACTCAAAATCAATTGACCAGATACTATTTTGAGGGAGAAAAAAAGTCAAAATATACAATAGAATATATATATACATATATATATATACATATATATATAAAAAATATAAATTAAGGCCCCTCGTTAGAGTTTGGCCTAAGGCTCCCGATATGATTGAGACGCCCTGATCTAAATATCCGATGGATTTTTGGCATTCAAAAGCTTTAACTACCTAAATGAATATATACAAGTAGTTCAAGCTGAGGAAGACATCAAGCAGTTGTTACAATAAACATCAAGTATTCTATTGTTATAAATACACTGTACTGCAGATGTTCATTACACAGTTGTTTGGATAAGCCTGAAATCAAGCAGACAACTTATAAGTAGCTCAAACAGACAGGTTACAAGTAGCTCACTACTAGAAATTAGATTTATGGCAATGCCACCAAAACCGTTGCACCAGAGAGGAAAATCGTTGCATATTTTCTAACTTTTTAAATTTTATTTTAATTCTTGCTAAAACAACATAATTTCGTTGTTCTAATGCTATCTTTAGTCAACAGTAAAAATTGGATGTCAACAGTATTCATATTCTGCTTTTATTAGAGAGACTGACATTTTTTCTGTTAATTTATATTATAGTCATATCTATGATTTATGATAAGGGGAGGCTCAAGGGTTAGATTAATAAAGGCTTTGTTTTGGCTTCAAATTTTATAATGATGAATTTTATAAATTTTTTTTTTAAACAATATTGAAAATTGTAAAAAAAGAAAAAAAAATTACTTACTTTTTAACAGAAATATTTTAGAACTTTAAACTAAACTATCCAAATCATTATATTAATAGATATAATTTTTGTATCAACATCCAAAATAATGTATTGAAAATACATGACTAATGTCTTAGTAACTTGAACTAATCCTTACTACGTACTATAAATACCTACCCGTGCCATGAGCATAAAGTGTTAGAAAAATTATTATCTTATTTTTTTGGCCATACTTAATTTTTTATTATTTTATCAATTGTGAAATTCAAATCATTTGATACAAGAAAGAAATATTCATTTAAATAATTTAATTTTTATTTTTTCAAACCATACCAATTTCGTTAATATAAAATGTTTGATCGTGCTATTCTGTGTGATGGCAGATTATAGTTAAAAATGTCAAATATAGAATTCTAAACTATTTTACTAACTATATGTTATGGATATGAAAACACATTTTTTTCACATTAATACTTATCGTTTATTCTTACCGCATTTACATCCTCCCTTCCATGTTGGATGACCTCCTGGTCCTCCTCAACAAATTTGAGTTGAGTAGTAGAAAATCGTGACAAGTAATCACACCCTCAAAAAATGCAATATAATTATAGCGTTGTGATCATTGGTTGTATATTTTTCAACCACAAACCAAAATTGATTGTATATTCAAGTGATCATTGGAGAAAAAAAATCAAAAGACCATGAATTGTCAAAAGTTGTACTGACCACCTTACAACAATATGTAATGAAGTCTGTGTTTCTGGTCAAAACATCGTATGGAGCTACTAGAAAATATTTTTTTCTTCTTGCTTAAGTTTCTGGAAGAGACTATGTTTCAAATCAGTTAAAATAGTGGCGAATTTGATGGTATTGCGAGAGCCTTTTTTAGCTCTCTCACCGTTATTTTTTATGACACATTATGCAATGATAATTTCATCAAACGGAATATGACAATTACTTGAATACAATTAACTTGCAGTGCTCTCTTTGCATGCACCTTCACTTTGTTGGACAAGTGATGCCCATCGAAGACTACAAATGATTTTATTTCCTTCTTCTCGAGTTTCTCAATTCTATTTGTAAAGGAATGATGAAATTTCTCTTTATTAAAAAAAAGTTATCATAAAAAAATTTTGTAAATAATTTTAACTCTAAGTTAAATTGTATTATTCTCACTTTCGATCATTTTCACAGTTTATTGAATAAAAAGCAGATTCATAGAGTCATACAGTGTCATCAATTATCATATCTTAACCTACAAATTCAGCCAATATACACATTTTGACGTAGAACTCCAAGTATTTAGCTAGCCCTTTATTTCCCATTGAAGAGAGGTGATCATTTGGGGGGGAGGGGGAGGAATTTGGAGAGAGGGGTTGGGGAATATTGAGATATGGAATTGACGGAAGTGTTGTATTCGAATAGTTTGTTGATATTGTTGATACAAGAAAAAATATTCATTTGATTAATGAATAAAAAGATATGAAAGAGGCTCCTCTCCATATAGCTAGTGTTCAGTTCATCCAGTATTATGCTAATCAAATTACAATTGTCCATTTTCAGATTTTATGGTCAATAATAATTTAATTGAAATACTCCTCTAAATCACCACAGTTAACTTCATGAGTTATCTATTTTGTCCTTACCTTATTGATAAAATATATGTAGGCAAAAATCTTAATGAAAATTTTATCCAGATTGAAAAAAGATTTGAAGTATTGCTGATTTCAATTTTGTTTTACATTTCATGGAATTTTGATTTGTTTCCCAATTTTACTTTAAAAATTAAATTTTCCTCTATGACAAATATTCTCTCTCTTATTTTATGCAATGACTATTTTATTTTATATATATGCATGTGTATATTTAAGTTTCACTTCTCTATTATTTATATGAATAAATGAGTTTTGATTGTCATTAATAAAAAAATTAAATTATAATTTAAAATTAATTTACATTGTAAATAAATTTTAGAAATTTGTCATAAAATATAACTCTACTTCTTATTAATTATTTTTTTATTACCTACTTTGAAATATATTTATAAAGTTATTATTACATATTATTTTTATTTGTATAAATTATTTATTATTAATAAAATTCTGCTCATTTATTTCATTTAAAGCATCATTAACTTATATATTCTAATAGTACTTCTCACTTTTTTAGTCTCAAAAATAATATTTATACTTTTTCTAAAAAATTTATTACATAAATTTAAAAATGTAAAAATATCATGATTTAAAGAAGTTAAAAAAATAGATAAAGGTTAATAATGTAAAGTTAAAATAGGCATTTAAAAAGATAATTAAAATAAAATGGAAAGAATGTAAACGGTACAAAATTGAAGAAAAAAAATAATTTTTACAACAATGATAAGGGGTGTGTATAATTTTCACCAATTATAAATATTATAACGGAGGATTAATTTCCATCAATTTTTTCGTCTACATATATGTTACCGATAAGAAAGGATATTAATAGAAAATTAATGGATGTTAACCATGATTTAGGGTGTATTTTAGTTAAATGATTATTGATCATTGAATTTGAAAATGAACAGATGTAATTAGATTAACATGGTATTGAACGAACTGGACATTAGCTATACTGGAGAGGTGGAGAGGGGGACAACTACACAAATGCCCTTTAAAGGGAGTGGCTTTGCATTTTTGCCCCCCATAAAAATGGTCTTACAAAAATAGCCTTCCTTGTTTTTCATGTATAGAGTAACTACCTTTTTGCCACTCTACACATCAAATATTTTTAAATAACTCTCAATACTCATTTATCACTCAACTTTTATATATATTTCTTTTTCTCTTTTTTCTTTTCTTTTTTCTTTTTTTTATTTTCTATTTTTTCTTTTTTCTTTTTTTTCCTTTTTTTCTCAACCTTTATTTTTCTTTTATTTTTTGTTTTATTCTTTCTTCTACGTTTTTTCTTTTTTCTCAATCTTTATTTTTTTCTTTTCTCCTCTTAATTCTATTTTTTTCTCCTTTTATTTTTTATTTTTTTATTTTTCTCAACCTTTATTTTTGTTGTCTTTTTTTTTTGTTTTTTTCTTTTTTTTCTCTCAACTTCTATTTTTTTATTTTTTCTTTGGTTTTTAATTTTTCTTTTCTCTTTTTTTTGATCAATTTTTTTGACCTTTATTTTTTTATGAGATGTTCTATAATTCTTGCTTTAGAGGCAAGACTTAGCCCAAAGACTTCCAAACAACAAATTACGCCCATGAGCAAGACTTGACACTAGTATATTGTGTCTTGATTTATGAGATGTTTTATAACACTTGCCTCAGAGGCAAGACTTAGCCCAAGGACCTCTCAAAAAATACAAGTTACGCTCCATGGGCAAGAGTTCACACTACTTCATTATGTCTAAATTTATGAGATACTCTATAACTCTTGCCTTAGAGGCAAGACTTAGCTCAAGGATTTTCAAACAACAAGTTATGCCCCACGAGCAAGACTTGACACTACCTCATTGTGTCTTGATTTATGAGACATTCTATAACTCTTGCCTTAGAGACAAGACTTAGCCCAAAGACTTTCAAACAACAAGTTACGCCCCATGGGCAAGAGTTGACACTATCATATTGTGCTTGATTTATGGGATGCTCTATAACGCTTGCCTAAGAGGCAAGACTTAGCCCAAGGACTTCCAAATAACAAATTACGCCCCATGGGCAAGAGTTGACACTACCACATTGTGTCTTGATTTATGCGATGCTCTATAACTCTTGCCTTAGAGGCAAAACTTAGCTCAAAGACTTTCAAACAACAAGTTACGCCTCATTGGCAAGAGTTGACACTAGCACATTATGTCTTGATCATGAGATGCTCTATAACGTTTGCCTTAGAGGCAAGACTTAGCCCAAGGGCCTCCCAAAAAACAAGTTATGCCCCATGGGCAAAAGTTAACACTACTTCATTGTGTCTTAATTTATGAGATGCTCTATAACTCTTGTCTTAGAGGTAAGTCTTAGCTCAAGAATTTTTCAAACAACAAGTTATGTCCCACGAGCAAGGCTTGACACTACCTCATTGTGTCTTGATTTATGAGATGTTCTATAACATTTGTCTTAGAGGCAAGACTTGTTCCAAAGGACTTCCAAACAACAAAGCACGCTCTTAAGTTTACTTCGATTTCAAAGAAAGAAGATCTTCTTTGCGGATTATCCAACTTTTTTTGTTCATTAGCAAAAAATAATAGAGGTTAAGAAAAAAGAAAAAAAGAGAAGAATAAAAGAGAAAAGGAAAAAATAAAGATAAAAATAAAAGTTGAGAAAAAAAGAGAAAAAAAAAGTTGAGAAAAAAAAGAAAAAAGAGGAAAAAAAAAGAATAAAAAAAATAAAGGGTGAGAAAAAAAAGATAAAAAAATAAAGGTTGAGAAAAAAAAAGGAACAAAAAAAGTTAGAGAAAAATAAAAAAAAAAGTATAAAAGGTTGAGAAAAAAAAGAACAAAAAAAAGCAAGAGAAAAAAAGAAAAAAAAAGGAAAATAAAGGTTGGAAAAAAAAAAAAAAAAAAAAAGTTTAGAAAAAAAAAAAAGAAAATAAAGGGAAAAAAAAAAACGAGAATTAAAAAAATTGAAAAAAAAAGAAAAAAAAAAGAAAAAAGAAAACAAATTAAAAAGAAAAAGAAAAATTAAAAGTTGAGAGACAAATGAATATGGAGAGTTATGGTGTAGAGGGGCAAAAATGTATATGTTCTATACATAAAAAGGAAGGAAGGGTATTTTTTAAAGACTTTTTTTATGAGGGGCATAAATTGAAGACCACTCACTTTTAAGGACACTCCATGTAATTCCCTCGTGGAGAGGAGCCTTTTCTGAAAGATATGAGTATTATTCTTGATCTTAAGCTCTTCTCAGTGTAACATTTATATTTCTCGTAAATAATATTAATCATTTATTTTAGATCCTATCGAAATTAAACTTATTAAATTGATAAAGATTTGTAACATTTTCTTAAGTAATATCAAATATATCTCCTCCAAAGACTGAATGGACTAAAGTTCTTTAAATGACGAAAGATAAAATTTATAATTTTTCATAAACTGTGTCCAGTAATTGATATATAAAAATTGTTTAAGACTGTTAAATTCAACGGAACAGTCCAATCAAATAGAAATCAACTTTCAACGATGACAATCAAATTACAGCTATAAAGTTGATTTTTATTGAACTTAAATATATGTAATAGAATATATACATCACAGACTATTAAATCTTGAAAACATAAATTGATATGAAAAATCTTAACTTCACCAACACATTCCTTCAATATTCTATTCGTTCAAAAATTGACATAATGCATTAAAAAAAAAGAATAACTTTCATAAAGCATACTAGTAAAAGCTAACTACTTCAATGTATTAATAATTTCAATAATTACATATCTTATCATATACATTGTTTTTGCCTCTAGATACATGTATTCGACGAATGTATCTCGCCTCTCTCTTCTATCATTCGCCTCTCTCCTCTCTCGCTTCCCTCTCCTTCTCTCATCGCTCTACTTCTCTGTATCTAGTGTATTTGTGCACTATGCACAAATACATACTTAGTTAGTGTATTTGTGCACTATGCATAAATACATGTGTGTGTACTATGTATCTAGTGTATTTGTGCACTATCTCGTCCCTTTATGTGCACTGTGCATAAATACATATTTAAAAAAGAAAAAGACGAAGATGAAGATGAAGACGAAGACAAAGAAGAAGATACACTTATCCAAACACATGAACTTGTGCATAGATACATGTACATGATATTAACAAGGTTGTATTGTTACATAGATACATGTATCTGGTATCAAAGATACATGTATTTGTGCATAGATACCCCAAACTTGAAAATCAGATACAACAAACTCAAGATGCATCGCATATAAAAACACAAAAAATGAGAATTGAAATTGACAAGGTTGGATGAAGAACAAGGCTATGACGGAAGATAATGCGGAGGCTACATATCTTGCTCCCATTCATATGTATATACTTTTGTGTTTTGAACTGATGTTTAAAATTTGAAGAAATCAGCGACTTTTTTGCCATTAATGCTGTCATTGTTGTTTTCTATTGTGCACATGATGAATATTAATCGAGAAATTACTACTCCTTTTTTTTGGTCATTGTATACTATGATTTTTAGATTAAAATCAATGAATTTGTTTTTGATCAAAATCAATATCAATAATACTCAAATACCCAAAACTTCAAGAAAAGTGATGTTTACAGAGAAAGTTGAAAGCTTTATCAAATTTGGAGGAAGAGGGAAGGAGGATGAGCCAAGAAAGGAAGAAATAGAGAGAGATTATGTAGAAAATTTAAATAAAGTTGGACTTAAGAAAGGGGAGGAGAGAAAGAGAGAGAAAGAGAGAGAAAGGGAAGGAAGGTATCTGAGTTGAAAATAGTAGAAAATTATTAAGTGATGAGTGATTATGTCGTAATTTAAAGTATAGTGAAATTTAATAGATTTTGATAGGATGGTTTGTCTAATTACATTGTTCTTTCTTAAAAAAAAAAATCTTAACAAAAGGAGTCAAGTAACTAGTGATCACAGTCATAATTCTTGAAGACAGAAATCAAAATACACAATAAAAAATACTCTAGATTCATACTTAACTAGTTGCTAGAAAGTAATTATGCATTTCACTAAAGTTTTTTCTGTTAAACTCTCACAGATGCAAATCTTCAAGTTTTTTTCCTCCTTTTTAATCACCTTACAGAAAGTTCTAAATTCTAAATTTAGTTGATATATGATCATACTAAATAACTTACCGTTGTTCCTGGTTGTTCACTGTTTAAGAATTCTTGTTTAGACAATTCAGACCATCCATACATAGTCTTTTAATCTAAGATTGAAATTATTCCATACTTTATTGCGAAAATATTGTTCCATGGAACTAAGGTCCAAAATATGGAAGAAAGAAGTGTTTCCACGACTCTCCAGTCAATTCTGTTCCACTTAATCCCTCTTTCATGGCCACATCTCTTTCCGGCTAAGGAATGGGAAATCTTTCTCCTGTTATATGAATCTAATTTTCATTTCATCCGGAACCTTTCCAGCTGACGTTGTCAGTCCACTAACAACGGTATACAGTAAGTCAGTGTAAGTCAATACAGGAAGGGCACGCGAAATAGACAACTACTTACTAGGCTAGGGTAGTAGTTTTTTCATCTTCCGGAAATTCAACAATACATCTATAACTAATAAAATTATTCTGACATTAAACAAATACTACAATAATTTATTTAATTGTTACTAATGCAAATAATACTGCTCAATCATTTCTTGAGTTATCGCCCAAAACTCCATAGATATCTTTCATTATTATGCTCCTCGGACTTTGAAAGGGATTAACTGAAGGGAATTAAGAAGAATTGACTCAGTTGTCCCATATGTTAAAAAAAATCAAAATGAGGAACGAAAATACTAAAATAATGAAACAACAAAAATATCAATAAAAAGGAGAGAAATTCAAGGGAGTTTGCTTTAACCTTTAGGTTGAAAATTTTCACAAAATTTCAAAGAAGCAAATAATATGTGCAATGAGGTTTTCATTTTCAATTTTAAATTTAATTGTAAAGAGTAGAATCAAGAGATTCTAACACAATGAAAAATTTGAATCGAAGCTCGAGAGAGGGAACACAACTTCTTTATGGTAACTAAATAGGCACTGCATCAAATGAAATTTTAAAAGGAAAAATATAAAACCAAATTAGTAATTGTGAAAACTTGAACATCAAAATTCATTTATTTTTTTTTGTCTTCTATCCACCAAAAAAAAAAAGTATCACGATTAGGTACAACCAACGATTTGGAGCTTCATGAGTATTGCATCTTACCACGTCATTGTTAACAATCATAAAGGAGCAATGACAATTAACTGCTGCTATTTTATGAGGATATTCATTAGGATAAGAAATGTAGTTGATTTAGCAACAGTAAGAAAGAAAAGTCATTGATATATTGCGATGTTTTGACTAAAGTTTATGTTTACATTAATTATTGAAAGAGAAGTTAATATATGACTTGCAGTATAAAATATTTATAACTAGGTTATTATTTTGT